>JAUPFP010000231.1:0-63216 GCA_036925085.1 Brachycybe producta
TTTAACTTCAATTTTAACTTTCAATTTTGTAACGATTCATATTTCTTGCTGCCCCTGCGCTTTGCGAACTCCGCAGCACTACACCTGTTCTTTCCAATTTTGGAGAGAGTAGCCATTGATTTCCCAATAGACCACCCTCTCCCCTTCATCACCCAATTCTATTATTTCATGTTGGAAAGAAGACCACCCCTTCCCTGATCTTTTTTTTATGACAATGAGAAGTTCACTGCCTTTCTCTGACCTGGGATATTTGAGACGGACCTAATTAATTTAATGTCCGTCTTAAACCTTCCAAACTAGAAAGGTCAGTGGACAGAAACATCAGAACAATTGAAGAGACTGTTCTTGAAATGATCTTGTCCTCTTTGGGACATTTCTTCAATTGTTGTGGTGTTTTAAAAATAAAAGTCTTTAACCTTTAACAGGATATTTCTTTTTGGACACATCTGAGGATAATTGACTTTCTAGTCTGTTATCTTCAGATTTTGTTTTGAGTGACATATGAAGTGGTTGGAGAATTGTGTGCTCCAGCCCCTTCACATGTGATTGTGTAAAAGTGATATTTTTAAGTGTAATAAGTGTTTAAGTCTAATAGAAATAGTGACTTTAAAGATATTGGTAAATAAAGTGATTACCATCCCAGCAGTAAATGTTTTTACATTCATTTTCAACCATTGATGCTACACCTGTAGCAACAAATACTCGGCCCCAAATTAAAATAACCAAGAGCCACAATGTCCTTTTCTGCCGGCCAAGCTAAAAGCCAGATGGAAGAAGGGACTAGTTCGTCACAAAATGGTGGAGGTGCGGGGGTATTTCTTTCTACAGAAATCACCGATGGAAAAAACAATGAAGAAAGTAAGAAAACATTTACAGAAGAAAACTCTGAGTGTGAATATATTGAGGGCCAGGTTGATGAAGGGGAGGACCCCTCCTTCTTCAGCAGATGGCTTAAACTTTTTGAAAGTGCAACAGACCCTTCAGACAAACTGATGTTAAAAAAAGCATTAGATGGACAACTGAGACTGGAAATTTCTACAAGTGAGAAGAAACCTCTACTGACCATCAGGCCAAAAACTGGACCCATTCCAGGACCACAGGACACTACACTAGAAAATACACCAAAACTGAGTGAGTCAAACCCATTTCTTAAGGTTCCTATTGAAGCAACCACCCCAATCGAGCCCCAAATGAGGGAGGGTGAAAATAACTCTGAATACACGTGGTGTAGAGTGAAAAAAACACGTGAAAATAGTGGAAACTCAAATGGACAGTGTGTAAATGATGTGCGGGATCATGATATTGTGCATCGAGCCCTGACTAGCACCCCAGACACCACAAATTTGCCTAGAAAAAGAGACCCCTCATCTTTTGAACTGGATAGACTTTATGGTTCCCGCCACCCACTCAATGCAATCGGTCGTTTTAATGGGATGGGCTCTGTTCACCAATACATTGAGCAATTTGAAGAAATTGCTGGCCTGCATGAATGGACACCAGGCAACAGATATGACTTTATGACTAACAGTGTGCATGGTGAAGCAACTACATGGTTGTCCCAATTACGAGAAGAAAGACCAGGCATGAGCTGGGCTGAGCTTAAGGAAGCTATGTTAATTGCATTTGGAAACCCCAATGAAATAGTTTCCCTACAGACCGAATTGAAAGAAATGAAGCAAAGATTGGGAGAGTCAACTCCAGCTTTCATTCGAAAATACAGACGGTTGTCGGCCAAATTATACCCAAATTTGCTTGAGCCTCTTTTAGTGACTGGACTTAGAGATGCTCTTCATGAAAGAATTAGAGAGAGGTGCATTTATGCACCACATAGAAAAATAAGTGAATTTATTGAATGGGTTGTTAATGTGGAAGGAATGTTGTGCCAAGAGGGAAAATGGAGGGTGGACTTTAACATCACGACCTCAAAGCAGCAACACCACACAAATGTCACAAGCACACAGGGACAGAACCGAGACAACTTTAAAAAAAATAGCAATCAACAAATTCAGCTTCAACATAACAGCATCCCTTCATATGCTGTTGTGGCTGAAACCAATGTGCCTTCCTCTGCACAACCTCCACAACATGGAGGCCAGTATGGGCAACAACTACAAAACCGGAACCAGAAGAGAGCAAACTTTGGTCAGCAAAGACAGAATGGACCAAAGCCTCCAAGAAACCCCTCAGCCCCTCCCCCTGACATCAGCACTATAAAGTGTTACAATTGTCAGGTCATGGGACACTATGCAAGTTCTTGTTCAGCCCCAAGAAAACAAAAACAAGACAATCCATCTCTGGTGGGGCAGGTGCAGGAGTCTTGCCCCCCCATTGTTATGGGTAGTGATGGAACTGCATACTTTGCGATCAAGAATGGAAATGAGACATTCTACTTGAAGAAAGACGGAGCAGTGAAGGATTTAAACTAGCTGGGGTGGCCGAAGAGAGGGGGCAACCGCCCCATCACAAAGCATCGACTCCCTCTACAAACTGCGATATGAAAAAAACTGAAGGCGGATTCACACTGAATGTCGATGCGGAGCCATTCTTTCATGGTGATATCTTAGCCTTAGAAGAAATTGAAGAAGAGATTTTATCTCAAGTGAGAAATTCAACAGCTGCATCTCAGTTGTCGTCTGTCGGAGCTGTGCCACAATCTACTGAGGTGTTGGTGGCAAATCTTGAATCATGTGCTCCAAGTTTGGCAGAAAGCCTGAAGAACTTGGAACAAAACACCGTACAGTTAGTAAAAAGAAAACATGTTGCAACTGCCAGTGAGACCCAGCAACCAAAGAAAATAGCCTGTTCACTGGCCAATAAAGTGGCAGAGAACAGCGAGAACGAGAAGAAAGTCTGTTTAATGACCAACAAAGTGGTAAAGAACAGCGAAATTAAAAATGGAGTCTGCCAAGTAGCCGGAAAAACGGTGAAAACCAGCAATTGTAAAGCTGTTCCAAGTGGCTCAGCTGTTGAGCCTATGTTTATGGAAGAGTGGGCTAACCAACGAAAAGATGGGGCAACTATAAAGAAGAGGGTCCAGCAAGGAAAACCGAGTTGTGGTCAGCCATTTGGGCAGAAGACCTTCACCGGAAAAGCTACCCAGAATCTTCTTGTTGCTCAGCCCACAGAGAGTGGTGCCTTGGTGAGTAAAAGCCAGGCATCTGAAAATCAAGCCATTGTACCAATCAAAAATAATGGTCAGAAAAGAAATTGTGAAAAAAATGTCAGCATGATATCGGCCAACAGCTCTTTGATTTCTCACATCGATGCAAAGGAGCTGCTGAGAGAGCGTACATGCTGCCGTAAAACATTACAAGACACGTGGCATGGCATCTTGAACCTCTGCTGCCCAGAAGAGGTTGGCGATACCCAACCTGGTGAAACTGCTGCACGAGTTACTGTATTTGTGGATGGAACCCCTGTAAGATTCCTTGCTGACAGTGGTACGAGCATGTCTATCATCTCAGAAACTGTTGCTCGAGAGCATGGAATTCAGTATGACCCAATAGCAGCACCACCAAGACTGGGGGCAGTTGGAGGAAAGAGGATTAATGTGGTTGGCCAAGTGTGGCCCACCTTTACATTAAAGAACAAAGAAGTGAAATTGAGACTGCTCATCATTGAGGGCAACCGTGAAGCATTGTTAGGAAGAGACCTGGGCACTGCATTCGACCTGGTTGTCTCCCTACACACCCACAAAGTGTACTTTGCAAATCAGGATCTGTATGAACAACTTTGCCTACTGAGAGCAAGCGATGTCATCGAGGGAAACAAGGATAAAACCCCTTCCGGATTCTCTTTTGCTGTAGAGGCAGAAGAACAATATTTGAAACCAGCAAAGAAAATCAAGCTTGGGCCCGGAGAGGCTGTAGAAGTCGAAGTGCAAGCTGGTAGAGTTATTAGTGAAGATGAGATCTTCTTTGTGGAAACGAATGAATCATTTGCAAATCACAGGGGCATATTCATGGCTTCTGGAGTAATGAATGGGCAAGGCAGCTCCACTGTGAAGGTCCAGCTCTTGAATGCAACCCTGGAAGTTGTCGGGGTCAGCAACCATGACATCGTTGGCCATATTGAAGTTCTTGATGGTGGCTCGGATATAGAACTACCTCAAGAAACGGGCACAATCGGGGAGTGCAAGGCTACACAAGACCGTGATACTGCAGAGGAGAGTGGTAGGTGTGAGGAAACCTCGAATTTTGAGGAGGCAATGAATCTTGGACCAAACCTAACTAAAGAACAACGTGAGGAACTCATGAAGTTACTGAAAGGGTTTCAGACTTCATTCGCATTTTCTTCAAAAGAGCTTGGGGTAACCAACCTTGCAAAGCATCATATTTACACTGGAGAAAACCCACCAGTTCGTGAACCACTACGGAGAGCTGGGCCAGGGCAAAGAGAAGTCATGGACAAGTCAGTAAAAGAGATGATTGAAGCTGGGGTGGCAAGGCCTTCCAAGTCGCCTTATTCGTCACCAGTTGTCTTAGTTAAGAAAAAAACTGGGGAGTACCGTTTTTGCGTCGATTACCGGAAATTGAACGCTCAAACAAAAGTCGACAACTACCCTCTCCCTCGAATCGATGATGCGCTTGATTCCATGGGAGGAGCCAAGTTTTTTGCTACAATGGACACAAAGAACGGTTATTGGCAGTTTGAAATGGCTCCCGAAGACATAGAGAAAACTGCTTTCTCAACTCCAAGAGGACTCTTCGAGTTCACAAGAATGCCCTTTGGCTTGTGCAATGCACCTGCCACGATGCAACGGGCTCTGGACATATTACTGGCAGGTCATAAATGGGAAACATGTCTCATTTATCTTGATGACATAATTGTGTTTGGGCGGACCTTCGAGGAGTTTCTCAGCCGCCTTCACACCATTCTTGGACTGCTGAAAGAAGCCAACTTGAAACTTCATCCAAATAAGTGTTTCTTTGGATTTCAGGAGGTCAGATTTTTGGGCCATCTTATCACTCCTGATGGGATATGCCCTGACCCAGACAAGTTGGTGGCTATTAGAGAGTTTCCAAAACCTGTCACACTCAAGGCAGTAAGGAGCTTTCTTGGGCTTGCAGGTTATTATCGGAAATTTGTGTGCTCCTTTGCTACAATTGCAAAGCCTCTCTCTGCTCTGCTGCAAAAAGATGTCGAGTTTGGCCCCGATTCCTGGAATGAAGCATGCGAGGTTGCATTTCGAGCTCTGAAAGAAAAACTGGTAACAGCCCCTGTTGTTGCTGTGTACGATCCAATGGCAACAGTCAGTATGCACACTGATGCATGTGGTTATGGCATTGGTGCTATCTTATATCAGACAACTGTGAGCAGGAAGACTCAAATGCTGTCTTGTGCCTCAAGAGTCTTACGAGGAGCCGAGCTGAATTATAGCACTACCGACAAGGAGTGTCTTGCAATTGTTTATGGCCTTTTAAAATTCAAACCATATCTCTTCAATCGACACTTCACCATTGTCACGGATCACCATGCCTTGTGTTATTTAAAGACTGCCCCACGTCTCGAAGGTCGACTTGGACGCTGGCAGCTACTGATGCAATAGTTTGACTTCAACATCATTTTCAAAGCAGGAAAAACTCACGTGGATGCAGACTGCATCTCACGTTATCCTGTTGATGTGCCGGAAAACCCTAGAGTACAGCCCGAGGAAGAGGACCTCGATGACAGTGTCATTTTCCACGTTGTCATCCAATGGGATTGGAAGAGTGAACAGGAACGCGACCCGGAAATTGTAAACATCAAAAAAGAACTTTGCAGTGTGCCCGACTCACCATTAAACAAGCTATTTTGTGTGCTGGATGGAACAGTTTGTGCCATGGTCTACATCGGAAGCCTTGTGGCAACATTAGTGAACGTTGTTCCGAAACAGCTTGTTCTGGATGTCCTAGCTATGTGTCATGACGAGGCAGAGTCTGGACACATGGGACGGTTAAAAACGTATGAGAGAGTCCGCTCCAGGTTTTATTGGAACACCCTGAAGGCAGATGTGTTTGAGTATGTGGACTCATGTGAAATCTGCCAAGTTCACAAACATTCAACAGAGAAACGCCCAGGTTTTTTGCATGAGATGCCTATCGGAGAACCTGGGGAGTGTTGGGGGATGGATTTCATTGGACCATTCCCCAAAGGAAAAGCGAATGTAGAATACATTCTGATTGCTGTTGACTATGCCACACGGTATGCAGTGGCACGTGCTGTGCAACATCAGACTGCAAGAGTTGTTACCAACTTTGTCAAAGAGAAGATCCTCGATTTCAATGGCTGGGTGAAGAAAATTATCACGGACAGAGGGACCCCCTTCACAGCTGATGAAACACAGAAATTCTTAACGAAACATCACATTCACCATCAAACAACAACTGCGTATTTCCCACAAAGTGATGGACTTGCTGAACGAACAAATCAGACTATCATGAGGGTACTGAAAAAGAAACTTGATCCAACAAAGGCCCAGAAAGATTGGTATGGAGCACTAGGAGACTCTGTGCAATCATATAATACAGCAGTCCACGAGTCAACAAAATACACACCATTTCGTCTAATGTTTGGGCGTGAGGCACGGTCACATGTAGACAATATCGTTCCAAGCCTCCCAAAATTGAGCGATGTAGAATTACACACAGGAGCTATTGTGAAACCACCAGACCTTAATGTAAAGGTTAAACACCACCTTCACCAAGCTCATCTAAAAAGGAAGCAACAGTACGACAAACATCGAAAAGCACCAATAGAGTACCAAATAGGGCAGAAAGTTATGGTTCGCGACCTGCGTCCAAAACAAAAACAGTGCAAGAAGTGGTTGCAAGTTTGGCGTCTGGGATACACAGTGGTGGAAAAGTTATCTGACACCGTGTACAGGCTCCAGTACTTGAACTCCTATGGACAATTACGGACAGATTCGGTCAACATTGTCCATATGAAGCCTCTCAGTGAAAGCTACCTGAGGACTGGTACTTTTGTTGGGTGGGTGGAGGAGGAGCATGACCAAATTATCGCAAGTGTAATAGAAAAACTTCAAAATGAAAAATTTGACACAGAGAACGATGAAATTATTGGATGTACATCTAAAATTCATCTAATGGACATTCCGGACGACACCTTTTCAAGAAGGTCTTGTGCTGGGGTCTGGTATGAAGGTGCAACCCCAGACAGCCTGCAAGAATTCTTGGACCCAATCAACATATGTGCCAAGGAAGTAACAAAAAAAGCTACCTACACGGGTCAAAACATGGAGACAGTAGGTTGTGTCGATGTCATTGCAGGAGAGCAGACGGGAGCATCAGAAAAGACTGGAAAGGCCCAGGCCAAAGATCCAAAAATGAACAGACTGAAGAACTTTCCAGAACATCAAGATGGACAAGTGATAAAAACTGGTAGACCACCGTAAAACTAGTGTATCCTTTATGTATAATTTTCTAGTTTTGTCATTGACATTTTCGTTTATTTTATTTGGTTGTGGTTTTTTTTTCATGGGAAATTAATGTGTCGTAATTTGTGTCTCATTATTGCGGGTTATAATTTTTGTGGATTTTTTTTTTGGGTTACCAGATTTATTGTACTTTTTTTTTTTAGTGTTATTTTTTTGTACTTGGACATTTTATGTAATTTCTATTTTTTATTAATCCATTTTTTTTGACTGGTCTATTGGCCTAGAATATTCCTATTTGCGAGTCTGAACTACCAGGAGTGTGAATAATATGTGAGGCACGGGGACGTGCCTCTGACAAAGTGTGGGGGTGTGTAACGATTCATATTTCTTGCTGCCCCTGCGCTTTGCGAACTCCGCAGCACTACACCTGTTCTTTCCAATTTTGGAGAGAGTAGCCATTGATTTCCCAATAGACCACCCTCTCCCCTTCATCACCCAATTCTATTATTTCATGTTGGAAAGAAGACCACCCCTTCCCTGATCTTTTTTTTATGACAATGAGAAGTTCACTGCCTTTCTCTGACCTGGGATATTTGAGACGGACCTAATTAATTTAATGTCCGTCTTAAACCTTCCAAACTAGAAAGGTCAGTGGACAGAAACATCAGAACAATTGAAGAGACTGTTCTTGAAATGATCTTGTCCTCTTTGGGACATTTCTTCAATTGTTGTGGTGTTTTAAAAATAAAAGTCTTTAACCTTTAACAGGATATTTCTTTTTGGACACATCTGAGGATAATTGACTTTCTAGTCTGTTATCTTCAGATTTTGTTTTGAGTGACATATGAAGTGGTTGGAGAATTGTGTGCTCCAGCCCCTTCACATGTGATTGTGTAAAAGTGATATTTTTAAGTGTAATAAGTGTTTAAGTCTAATAGAAATAGTGACTTTAAAGATATTGGTAAATAAAGTGATTACCATCCCAGCAGTAAATGTTTTTACATTCATTTTCAACCATTGATGCTACACCTGTAGCAACAAATACTCGGCCCCAAATTAAAATAACCAAGAGCCACAATGTCCTTTTCTGCCGGCCAAGCTAAAAGCCAGATGGAAGAAGGGACTAGTTCGTCACAATTTCAACTTCAATTTCAACTTCAATTTCAACTTCAATTTCTACTTCAATTTCAACTTCAATTTTAACTTCAATTTTAACTTTCAATTTCAACTTCAATTTCAACTTCAATTTCAACTTCAATTTCAACTTCAATTTCAACTTCAATTTCAACTTCAATTTCAACTTCAACTTCACTTTCAAGTTCACCTTCAAATTCAACTTCAGTTTCAACTTCAATTTCAACTTCAATTTCAACTTCAATTTCAACTTCAAATTTAACTTCAATTTTAACTTTAATTTCAACTTCAACTTCAATTTCAAACTTAATTTCAACTTCAACTTAACTTCAATTTCAACTTCAATTTCAACTTCAATTTCAACTTCAATTTCGACTTCAATTTTAATTTCAATTTCAACTTCAATTTCAACTTAAATTTCAACTTCATTTTCAACTTCAATTTCAACTTCAATTTCAACTTCAACTTTAATTTCAACTTCAATTTCAATTTCAATTTCAACTTCAATTTCAACTTCAATTTCAACTTCAATTTCAAATTCAAATTCAACTTCAATTTCAACTTCATTTTCAACTTCAATTTTAACTTCAATTTCAACTTCAATTTCAACTTCAATTTCAACTTCAATTTCAACTTCAATTTCAACTTCAATTTCAACTTCAATTTCAACTTCAATTTCAACTTCAATTTGAACTTCAATTTGAACTTCAATTTCAACTTCAACTTTAACTTTACTTAAACTTAAACTTCAATTTTAACTTCAATTTCAACTTTAATTTCAACTTCAATTTTAACTTCAATTTTAACTTTCAATTTCAACTTCAATTTCAACTTCAATTTCAACTTCAATTTCAACTTCAATTTTAACATCAATTTCAACTTCAATTTCAACTTCAATTTCAACTTCAACTTCACTTTCAAGTTCACCTTCAAATTCAACTTCAGTTTCAACTTCAATTTCAACTTCAATTTCAACTTCAATTTCAACTTCAAATTTAACTTCAATTTTAACTTTAATTTCAACTTCAACTTCAATTTCAAACTTAATTTCAACTTCAACTTAACTTCAATTTCAACTTCAATTTCAACTTCAATTTCAACTTCAATTTCGACTTCAATTTTAATTTCAATTTCAACTTCAATTTCAACTTAAATTTCAACTTCATTTTCAACTTCAATTTCAACTTCAATTTCAACTTCAACTTTAATTTCAACTTCAATTTCAATTTCAATTTCAACTTCAATTTCAACTTCAATTTCAACTTCAATTTCAACTTCAATTTCAACTTCAATTTCAACTCCAATTTCAACTTCAATTTCAACTTCAATTTCAACTTCAATTTCAACTTCAATTTCAAATTCAATTTCAACTTCAATTTTATCTTCAATTTCAACATAAATTTCAACTTAAATTTCAACTTAAATTTCAACTTCAATTTCAACTTCAATTTTAACTTCAATTTCAACTTCAATTTCAAATTTAATTTCAACTTCAGTTTTAATTTCAATTTCAACTTCAATTTCAACTTCAATTTCTACTTCAATTTCAACTTCAATTTTAACTTCAATTTTAACTTTCAATTTCAACTTCAATTTCAACTTCAATTTCAACTTCAATTTCTACTTCAATTTCAACTTCAATTTTAACTTCAATTTTAACTTTCAATTTCAACTTCAATTTCAACTTCAATTTCAACTTCAATTTCAACTTCAATTTCAACTTCAATTTCAACTTTAATTTCAACTTCAACTTCACTTTCAAGTTCACCTTCAAATTCAACTTCAGTTTCAACTTCAATTTTAACTTCAATTTCAACTTCAATTTCAACTTCAAATTTAACTTCAATTTTAACTTTAATTTCAACTTCAACTTCAATTTCAAACTTAATTTCAACTTCAACTTAACTTCAACTTCAACTTCAATTTCAACTTCAATTTCACCTCCAATTTCAACTTCAATTTCAACTTCAATTTCAAATTCAAATTCAACTTCAATTTCAACTTCAACTTCACTTTCAAGTTCACCTTCAAATTCAACTTCAATTTCAACTTCAATTTCAACTTCAATTTCACCTCCAATTTCAACTTCAATTTCAACTTCAATTTCAAATTCAAATTCAACTTCAATTTCAACTTCATTTTCAACTTCAATTTTAACTTCAATTTCAACTTCAATTTCAACTTCAATTTCAACTTCAATTTCAACTTCAATTTCAACTTCAATTTCAACTTCAATTTGAACTTCAATTTGAACTTCAATTTCAACTTCAACTTTAACTTTACTTAAACTTAAACTTCAATTTTAACTTCAATTTCAACTTTAATTTCAACTTCAATTTTAACTTCAATTTTAACTTTCAATTTCAACTTCAATTTCAACTTCAATTTCAACTTCAATTTCAACTTCAATTTTAACATCAATTTCAACTTCAATTTCAACTTCAATTTCAACTTCAACTTCACTTTCAAGTTCACCTTCAAATTCAACTTCAATTTCAACTTCAATTTCACCTCCAATTTCAACTTCAATTTCAAATTCAAATTCAACTTCAATTTCAACTTCATTTTCAACTTCAATTTTAACTTCAATTTCAACTTCAATTTCAACTCCAATTTCAAATTCAATTTCAACTTCAATTTCAACTTCAATTTCAAATTCATTTTCAACTTCAATTTTAACTTCAATTTCAACTTCAATTTCAACTTCAATTTCAACTTCATTTTCAACTTCAATTTTAACTTCAATTTCAACTTCAATTTCAACTTCAATTTCAACTTCAATTTCAACTTCAATTTCAACTTCAATTTCGACTTCAATTTTAATTTCAATTTCAACTTCAATTTCAACTTCAATTTCAACTTCAATTTCAACTTCAATTTCAACTTCAATTTCAACTTCAATTTCAACTTCAATTTCAACTTCAATTTCAACTTCAATTTTAACATCAATTTCAACTTCAATTTCAACTTAAATTTCAACTTAAATTTCAACTTCAATTTTAACTTCAATTTCAACTTCAATTTCAACTTAAATTTCAACTTCATTTTCAACTTCAATTTCAACTTCAATTTCAACTTCAACTTTAATTTCAACTTCAATTTCAATTTCAATTTCAACTTCAATTTCAACTTCAATTTCAACTTAAATTTCAACTTCAATTTCAACTTCAATTTCAACTCCAATTTCAACTTCAATTTCAACTTCAATTTCAACTTCAATTTCAACTTCAATTTCAAATTCAATTTCAACTTCAATTTTAACTTCAATTTCAACATAAATTTCAACTTAAATTTCAACTTAAATTTCAACTTCAATTTCAACTTCAATTTTAACTTCAATTTCAACTTCAATTTCAAATTTAATTTCAACTTCAGTTTTAATTTCAATTTCAACTTCAATTTCAACTTCAATTTCTACTTCAATTTCAACTTCAATTTTAACTTCAATTTTAACTTTCAATTTCAACTTCAATTTCAACTTCAATTTCAACTTCAATTTCTACTTCAATTTCAACTTCAATTTTAACTTCAATTTAACTTTCAATTTCAACTTCAATTTCAACTTCAATTTCAACTTCAATTTCAACTTCAATTTCAACTTCAATTTCAACTTCAATTTCAACTTCAACTTCACTTTCAAGTTCACCTTCAAATTCAACTTCAGTTTCAACTTCAATTTCAACTTCAATTTCAACTTCAATTTCAACTTCAAATTTAACTTCAATTTTAACTTTAATTTCAACTTCAACTTCAATTTCAAACTTAATTTCAACTTCAACTTAACTTCAATTTCAACTTCAATTTCAACTTCAATTTCAACTTCAATTTCGACTTCAATTTTAATTTCAATTTCAACTTCAATTTCAACTTCAATTTCAACTTCAATTTCAACTTCAATTTCAACTTCAATTTCAACTTCAATTTCAACTTCAGTTTCAACTTCAATTTCAACTTCAATTTCAACTTCAATTTCAACTTCAATTTTAACATCAATTTCAACTTAAATTTCAACTTAAATTTCAACTTAAATTTCAACTTCAATTTTAACTTCAATTTCAACTTCAATTTCAACTTAAATTTCAACTTCAGTTTCAACTTCAATTTCAACTTCAATTTCAACTTCAACTTTAATTTCAACTTAAATTTCAATTTCAATTTCAACTTCAATTTCAACTTCAATTTCAACTTCAATTTCAACTTCAATTTCAACTCCAATTTCAACTTCAATTTCAACTTCAATTTCAACTTCAATTTCAACTTCAATTTTCAAATTCAATTTCAACTTCAATTTCAACTTCAATTTTAACTTCAATTTTATCTTCAATTTCAAATTTAATTTCAACTTCAGTTTTAATTTCAATTTCAACTTCAATTTCAACTTCAATTTCTACTTCAATTTCAACTTCAATTTTAACTTCAACTTCAACTTCAATTTCAAACTTAATTTCAACTTCAACTTAACTTCAACTTCAACGTCAACTTCAACTTCAACTTCACTTTCAAGTTCAACTTCAAATTCAAATTCAACTTCAACTTTAACTTTACTTAAACTTAAATTTTAACTTCAATTTCAACTTCAATTTCAACTTCAATTTCAACTTTAATTTTAACTTCAATTTCAACTTCAATTTCAACTTCAATTTAACTTCAATTTCAACTTCAATTTCAACTTCAATTGCAACTTCAATTTCAACTTCAACTTCACTTTCAAGTTCACCTTCAATTCAACTTCAATTTCAACTTCAATTTCAACTTCAATTTCACCTCCAATTTCAACTTCAATTTCAACTTCAATTTCAAATTCAAATTCAACTTCAATTTCAACTTCACTTCACTTTCAAGTTCACCTTCAAATTCAACTTCAATTTCAACTTCAATTTCAACTTCAATTTCACCTCCAATTTCAACTTCAATTTCAACTTCAATTTCAAATTCAAATTCAACTTCAATTCAACTTCATTTCAACTTCAATTTTAACTTCAATTTCAACTTCAATTCAACTTCAATTTCAACTTCAATTTCAACTTCAATTTCAACTTCAATTTCAACTTCAATTTCAACTTCAATTTCAACTTCAATTTGAACTTCAATTTCAACTTCAACTTTAACTTTACTTAAACTTAAACTTCAATTTTAACTTCAATTTCAACTTAATTTCAACTTCAATTTTAACTTCAATTTTAACTTTCAATTTCAACTTCAATTTAACATCAATTTCAACTTCAATTTCAACTTCAATTTCAACTTCAACTTCACTTTCAAGTTCACCTTCAAATTCAACTTCAATTTCAACTTCAATTTCACCTCCAATTTCAACTTCAATTTCAAATTCAAATTCAACTTCAATTTCAACTTCATTTTCAACTTCAATTTTAACTTCAATTTCAACTTCAATTTCAACTCCAATTTCAAATTCAATTTCAACTTCAATTTCAACTTCAATTTCAACTTCATTTTCAACTTCAATTTTAACTTCAATTTCAACTTCAATTCAACTTCAATTTCAACTTCATTTTCAACTTCAATTTAACTTCAATTTCAACTTCAATTTCAACTTCAATTTCAACTTCAATTTCAACTTCAATTTAACTTCAATTTCAACTTCAATTTCAAATTTAATTTCAACTTCAGTTTTAATTCAATTTCAACTTCAATTTCAACTTCAATTTCTACTTCAATTTCAACTTCAATTTTAACTTCAATTTTAACTTTCAATTTCAACTTCAATTTCAACTTCAATTTCAACTTCAATTTCTACTTCAATTTCAACTTCAATTTTAACTTCAATTTAACTTTCAATTTCAACTTCAATTTCAACTTCAATTTCAACTTCAATTTCAACTTCAATTTCAACTTCAATTTCAACTTCAACTTCACTTTCAAGTTCACCTTCAAATTCAACTTCAGTTTCAACTTCATTTCAACTTCAATTTCAACTTCAATTTCAACTTCAAATTTAACTTCAATTTTAACTTTAATTTCAACTTCAACTTCAATTTCAAACTTAATTTCAACTTCAACTTAACTTCAACTTCAACGTCAATTTCAACTTCAACTTCACTTTCAAGTTCAACTTCAAATTCAAATTCAACTTCAACTTTAACTTTACTTAAACTTAAACTTCAATTTTAACTTCAATTTCAACTTCAATTTCAACTTCAATTTCAACTTTAATTTTAACTTCAATTTCAACTTCAATTTTAACTTTCAATTTCAACTTCAATTTCAACTTCAATTTCAACTTCAATTTTAACATCAATTTCAACTTCAATTTCAACTTCAATTTCAACTTCAATTTCAAATTCAAACTTAACTTCAAATTCAATTTCAACTTCAACTTTAACTTTACTTAAACTTAAACTTCAATTTTAACTTCAATTTCAACTTTAATTTCAACTTCAATTTTAACTTCAATTTTAACTTTCAATTTCTACTTCAATTTCAACTTCAATTTCAACTTCAATTTCAACTTCAATTTTAACATCAATTTCAACTTCAATTTCAACTTAAATTTCAACTTCAACTTCACTTTCAAGTTCACCTTCAAATTCAACTTCAATTTCAACTTCAATTTCAACTTCAATTTCACCTCCAATTTCAACTTCAATTTCAAATTCAAATTCAACTTCAATTTCAACTTCATTTTCAACTTCAATTTTAACTTCAATTTCAACTTCAATTTCAACTCCAATTTCAACTTCAATTTCAACTTTAATTTCAACTCCAATTTCAACTTCAATTTCAACTTCAATTTCAAATTCAATTTCAACTTCAATTTCAACTTCAATTTCAACTTCATTTTCAACTTCAATTTTAACTTCAATTTTAACTTCAATTTCAACTTCAATTTCAACTTCAATTTCAACTTCAATTTCAACTTCAATTTCAACTCCAATTTCAACTTCAATTTCAACTTCAATTTCAAATTCAATTTCAACTTCAATTTCAACTTCAATTTCAACTTCAATTTCAACTTCATTTTCAACTTCAATTTTAACTTCAATTTTAACTTCAATTTCAACTTCATTTTCAACTTCAATTTTAACTTCAATTTCAACTTCAATTTCAACTCCAATTTCAAATTCAATTTCAACTTCAATTTCAACTTCAATTTCAACTTCATTTTCAACTTCAATTTTAACTTCAATTTCAACTTCAATTTCAACTTCAATTTCAACTTCATTTTCAACTTCAATTTTAACTTCAATTTCAACTTCAATTTCAACTTCAATTTCAACTTCAATTTCAACTTCAATTTTAACTTCAATTTCAACTTCAATTTCAAATTTAATTTCAACTTCAGTTTTAATTTCAATTTCAACTTCAATTTCAACTTCAATTTCTACTTCAATTTCAACTTCAATTTTAACTTCAATTTTAACTTTCAATTTCAACTTCAATTTCAACTTCAATTTCAACTTCAATTTCTACTTCAATTTCAACTTCAATTTTAACTTCAATTTTAACTTTCAATTTCAACTTCAATTTCAACTTCAATTTCAACTTCAATTTCAACTTCAATTTCAACTTCAATTTCAACTTCAACTTCACTTTCAAGTTCACCTTCAAATTCAACTTCAGTTTCAACTTCAATTTCAACTTCAATTTCAACTTCAATTTCAACTTCAAATTTAACTTCAATTTTAACTTTAATTTCAACTTCAACTTCAATTTCAAACTTAATTTCAACTTCAACTTAACTTCAACTTCAACGTCAATTTCAACTTCAACTTCACTTTCAAGTTCAACTTCAAATTCAAATTCAACTTCAACTTTAACTTTACTTAAACTTAAACTTCAATTTAACTTCAATTTCAACTTCAATTTCAACTTCAATTTCAACTTTAATTTAACTTCAATTTCAACTTCAATTTTAACTTTCAATTTCAACTTCAATTTCAACTTCAATTTCAACTTCAATTTTAACATCAATTTCAACTTCAATTTCAACTTCAATTTCAACTTCAATTTCAAATTCAAACTTAACTTCAAATTCAATTTCAACTTCAACTTTAACTTTACTTAAACTTAAACTTCAATTTTAACTTCAATTTCAACTTTAATTTCAACTTCAATTTAACTTCAATTTTAACTTTCAATTTCTACTTCAATTTCAACTTCAATTTCAACTTCAATTTCAACTTCAATTTTAACAATCAATTTCAACTTCAATTTCAACTTAAATTTCAACTTCAACTTCACTTTCAAGTTCACCTTCAAATTCAACTTCAATTTCAACTTCAATTTCAACTTCAATTTCACCTCCAATTTCAACTTCAATTTCAAATTCAAATTCAACTTCAATTTCAACTTCATTTTCAACTTCAATTTTAACTTAACTTCAATTTCAACTTCAATTTCAACTCCAATTTCAACTTCAATTTCAACTTTAATTTCAACTCCAATTTCAACTTCAATTTCAACTTCAATTTCAAATTCAATTTCAACTTCAATTTCAACTTCAATTCAACTTCATTTTCAACTTCAATTTTAACTTCAATTTTAACTTCAATTTCAACTTCAATTTCAACTTCAATTTCAACTTCAATTTTAACTTCAATTTTAACTTCAATTTCAACTTCAATTTCAACTTCAATTTCAACTTCAATTTCAACTTCAATTTCAACTTCAATTTCAACTTCAATTTCGACTTCAATTTTAATTTCAACTTCAACTTCAATTTCAACTTCAATTTCAACTTCAATTTCAACTTCAATTTCAACTTCAATTTCAACTTCAATTTCAACTTCAATTTCAACTTCAATTTCAACTTCAATTTCAACTTCAATTTCAACTTCAATTTCAACTTCAATTTCAACTTCAATTTTAACATCAATTTCAACTTAAATTTCAACTTAAATTTCAACTTAAATTTCAACTTCAGTTTCAACTTCAATTTCAACTTCAATTTCAACTTCAACTTTAATTTCAACTTCAATTTCAATTTCAATTTCAACTTCAATTTCAACTTCAATTTCAACTTCAATTTCAACTTCAATTTCAACTTCAATTTCAACTCCAATTTCAACTTCAATTTCAACTTCAATTTCAACTTCAATTTCAACTTCAATTTTCAAATTCAATTTCAACTTCAATTTTAACTTCAATTTCAACTTAAATTTCAACTTAAATTTCAACTTCAATTTCAACTTCAATTTTAACTTCAATTTCAACTTCAATTTCAAATTTAATTTCAACTTCAGTTTTAATTTCAACTTCAATTTCAACTTCAATTTCTACTTCAATTTCAACTTCAATTTTAACTTCAATTTTAACTTTCAATTTCAACTTCAATTTCAACTTCAATTTCAACTTCAATTTTAACATCAATTTCAACTTCAATTTCAACTTCAATTTCAACTTCAATTTCAACTTCAATTTCAACTTCAATTTCAACTTCAATTTCAACTTCAATTTCAACTTCAATTTCAACTTCAAATTTAACTTCAATTTTAACTTTAATTTCAACTGCAACTTCAATTTCAAACTTAATTTCAACTTCAACTTAACTTCAACTTCAACGTCAATTTCAACTTCAACTTCACTTTCAAGTTCAACTTCAAATTCAAATTCAACTTCAACTTTAACTTTACTTAAACTTAAACTTCAATTTTAACTTCAATTTCAACTTCAATTTCAACTTCAATTTCAACTTTAATTTTAACTTCAATTTCAACTTCAATTTTAAATTTAAATTTCAACTTCAATTTCAACTTCAATTTCAACTTCAATTTCAACTTCAATTTTAACATCAATTTCAACTTCAATTTCAACTTCAATTTCAACTTCAATTTCAAATTCAAACTTAACTTCAAATTCAATTTCAACTTCAATTTGAACTTCAATTTCAACTTCAACTTTAACTTTACTTAAACTTAAACTTCAATTTTAACTTCAATTTCAACTTTAATTTCAACTTCAATTTTAACTTCAATTTTAACTTTCAATTTCAACTTCAATTTCAACTTCAATTTCAACTTCAATTTCAACTTCAATTTCAACTTCAATTTTAACATCAATTTTAACTTCAATTTCAACTTCAATTTCAACTTCAACTTCACTTTCAAGTTCACCTTCAAATTCAACTTCAATTTCAACTTCAATTTCAACTTCAATTTCACCTCCAATTTCAACTTCAATTTCAAATTCAAATTCAACTTCATTTTCAACTTCATTTTCAACTTCAATTTTAACTTCAATTTCAACTTCAATTTCAACTCCAATTTCAACTTCAATTTCAACTTCAATTTCAACTCCAATTTCAACTTCAATTTCAACTTCAATTTCAAATTCAATTTCAACTTCAATTTCAACTTCAATTTCAACTTCAATTTCAACTTCATTTTCAACTTCAATTTTAACTTCAATTTTAACTTCAATTTCAACTTCAATTTCAACTTCAATTTCAACTTCAATTTCAACTTCAATTTCAACTTCAATTTCGACTTCAATTTTAATTTCAATTTCAACTTCAATTTCAACTTCAATTTCAACTTCAATTTCAACTTCAATTTCAACTTCAATTTCAACTTCAATTTCAACTTCAATTTCAACTTCAATTTCAACTTCAATTTCAACTTCAATTTCAACTTCAATTTTAACATCAATTTCAACTTCAATTTCAACTTAAATTTCAACTTAAATTTCAACTTCAATTTTAACTTCAATTTTAACTTCAATTTCAACGTAAATTTCAACTTCAGTTTCAACTTCAATTTCAACTTCTATTTCAACTTCAACTTTAATTTCAACTTCAATTTCAATTTCAATTTCAACTTCAATTTCAACTTCAATTTCAACTTCAATTTCAACTTCAATTTCAACTCCAATTTCAACTTCAATTTCAACTTCAATTAACTTCAATTTCAACTTCAATTTCAAATTCAATTTCAACTTCAATTTTAACTTCAATTTCAACTTAAATTTCAACTTAAATTTCAACTTCAATTTTAACTTCAATTTCAACTTCAATTTCAAATTTAATTTCAACTTCAGTTTTAATTTCAACTTCAATTTCAACTTCAATTTCTACTTCATTTTCAACTTCAATTTTAACTTCAATTTTAACTTTCAATTTCAACTTCAATTTCAACTTCAATTTCAACTTCAATTTCAACTTCAATTTTAACATCAATTTCAACTTCAATTTCAACTTCAATTTCAACTTCAATTTCAACTTCAATTTCAACTTCAATTTCAACTTCAATTTCAACTTCAATTTCAACTTCAACTTCACTTTCAAGTTCACCTTCAAATTCAACTTCAGTTTCAACTTCAATTTCAACTTCAATTTCAACTTCAATTTCAACTTCAAATTTAACTTCAATTTTAACTTTAATTTCAACTTCAACTTCAATTTCAAACTTAATTTCAACTTCAACTTAACTTCAACTTCAACGTCAATTTCAACTTCAACTTCACTTTCAAGTTCAACTTCAAATTCAAATTTAACTTCAACTTTAACTTTACTTAAACTTAAACTTCAATTTTAACTTCAATTTCAACTTCAATTTCAACTTAAATTTCAACTTAAATTTCAACTTCAATTTTAACTTCAATTTCAACTTCAATTTCAAATTTAATTTCAACTTCAGTTTTAATTTCAACTTCAATTTCAACTTCAATTTCTACTTCAATTTCAACTTCAATTTTAACTTCAATTTTAACTTTCAATTTCAACTTCAATTTCAACTTCAATTTCAACTTCAATTTCAACTTCAATTTCAACTTCAATTTTAACATCAATTTCAACTTCAATTTCAACTTCAATTTCAACTTCAATTTCAACTTCAATTTCAACTTCAATTTCAACTTCAATTTCAACTTCAATTTCAACTTCAACTTCACTTTCAAGTTCACCTTCAAATTCAACTTCAGTTTCAATTTCAATTTCAACTTCAATTTCAACTTCAAATTTAACTTCAATTTTAACTTTAATTTCAACTTCAACTTCAATTTCAAACTTAATTTCAACTTCAACTTAACTTCAACTTCAACGTCAATTTCTACTTCAACTTCACTTTCAAGTTCAACTTCAAATTCAAATTCAACTTCAACTTCAACTTTACTTAAACTTAAACTTCAATTTTAACTTCAATTTCAACTTCAATTTCAACTTCAATTTCAACTTTAATTTTAACTTCAATTTCAACTTCAATTTTAAATTTCAATTTCAACTTCAATTTCAACTTCAATTTCAACTTCAATTTCAACTTCAATTTTAACATCAATTTCAACTTCAATTTCAACTTCAATTTCAAATTCAAACTTAACTTCAAATTCAATTTCAACTTCAATTTGAACTTCAATTTCAACTTCAACTTTAACTTTACTTAAACTTAAACTTCAATTTTAACTTCAATTTCAACTTTAATTTCAACTTCAATTTTAACTTCAATTTTAACTTTCAATTTCAACTTCAATTTCAACTTCAATTTCAACTTCAATTTCAACTTCAATTTTAACATCAATTTCAACTTCAATTTCAACTTCAATTTCAACTTCAATTTCAACTTCAACTTCACTTTCAAGTTCACCTTCAAATTCAACTTCAATTTCAACTTCAATTTCAACTTCAATTTCACCTCCAATTTCAACTTCAATTTCAAATTCAAATTCAACTTCAATTTCAACTTCATTTTCAACTTCAATTTTAACTTCAATTTCAACTTCAATTTCAACTCCAATTTCAACTTCAATTTCAACTTCAATTTCAACTCCAATTTCAACTTCAATTTCAACTTCAATTTCAAATTCAATTTCAACTTCAATTTCAACTTCAATTTCAACTTCATTTTCAACTTCAATTTTAACTTCAATTTTAACTTCAATTTCAACTTCAATTTCAACTTCAATTTCAACTTCAATTTCAACTTCAATTTCGACTTCAATTTTAATTTCAATTTCAACTTCAATTTCAACTTCAATTTCAACTTCAATTTCAACTTCAACTTCAACTTTAACTTTACTTAAACTTAAACTTCAATTTTAACTTCAATTTCAACTTCAATTTCAACTTAAATTTCAACTTAAATTTCAACTTCAATTTTAACTTCAATTTCAACTTCAATTTCAAATTTAATTTCAACTTCAGTTTTAATTTCAACTTCAATTTCAACTTCAATTTCTACTTCAATTTCAACTTCAATTTTAACTTCAATTTTAACTTTCAATTTCAACTTCAATTTCAATTTCAATTTCAACTTCAATTTCAACTTCAATTTCAACTTCAATTTCAACTCCAATTTCAACTTCAATTTCAACTTCAATTTCAACTTCAATTTCAACTTCAATTTCAAATTCAATTTCAACTTCAATTTTAACTTCAATTTCAACTTAAATTTCAATTTAAATTTCAACTTCAATTTTAACTTCAATTTCAACTTCAATTTCAAATTTAATTTCAACTTCAGTTTTAATTTCAACTTCAATTTCAACTTCAATTTCTTCTTCAATTTCAACTTCAATTTCAACTTCAATTTTAACTTCAATTTTAACTTTCAATTTCAACTTCAATTTCAACTTCAATTTCAACTTCAATTTCAACTTCAATTTCAACTTCAATTTCAACTTCAATTTCAACTTCAATTTCAACTTCATTTTCAACTTCAATTTCAACTTCAACTTCACTTTCAAGTTCACCTTCAAATTCAACTTCAGTTTCAACTTCAATTTCAACTTCAATTTCAACTTCAAATTTAACTTCAATTTTAACTTTAATTTCAACTTCAACTTCAATTTCAAACTTAATTTCAACTTCAACTTAACTTCAACTTCAACGTCAATTTCAACTTCAACTTCACTTTCAAGTTCAACTTCAAATTCAAATTCAACTTCAACTTTAACTTTACTTAAAATTAAACTTCAATTTTAACTTCAATTTCAACTTCAATTTCAACTTCAATTTCAACTTTATTTTTAACTTCAATTTCAACTTCAATTTTAAATTTCAATTTCAACTTCAATTTCAACTTCAATTTCAACTTCAATTTTAACATCAATTTCAACTTCAATTTCAACTTCAATTTCAACTTCAATTTCAAATTCAAACTTAACTTCAAATTCAATTTCAACTTCAATTTGAACTTCAATTTCAACTTCAACTTTAACTTTACTTAAACTTAAACTTCAATTTTAACTTCAATTTCAACTTTAATTTCAACTTCAATTTTAACTTCAATTTTAACTTTCAATTTCAACTTCAATTTCAACTTCAATTTCAACTTCAATTTCAACTTCAATTTTAACATCAATTTCAACTTCAATTTCAACTTCAATTTCAACTTCAACTTCACTTTCAAGTTCACCTTCAAATTCAACTTCAATTTCAACTTCAATTTCAACTTCAATTTCACCTCCAATTTCAACTTCAATTTCAAATTCAAATTCAACTTCAATTTCAACTTCATTTTCAACTTCAATTTTAACTTCAATTTCGACTTCAATTTTAATTTCAATTTCAACTTCAATTTCAACTTCAATTTCAACTTCAATTTCAACTTCAATTTCAACTTCAATTTCAACTTCAATTTCAACTTCAATTTCAACTTCAATTTCAACTTCAATTTTAACATCAATTTCAACTTCAATTTCAACTTAAATTTCAACTTAAATTTCAACTTCAATTTTAACTTCAATTTCAACTTCAATTTCAACTTAAATTTCAACTTCAGTTTCAACTTCAATTTCAACTTCAATTTCAACTTCATCTTTAATTTCAACTTCAATTTCAATTTCAATTTCAACTTCAATTTCAACTTCAATTTCAACTTCAATTTCAACTTCAATTTCAACTCCAATTTTAACTTCAATTTCAACTTCAATTTCAACTTCAATTTCAACTTCAATTTCAAATTCAATTTCAACTTCAATTTTAACTTCAATTTCAACTTAAATTTCAACTTAAATTTCAACTTCAATTTTAACTTCAATTTCAACTTCAATTTCAAATTTAATTTCAACTTCAGTTTTAATTTCAACTTCAATTTCAACTTCAATTTCTACTTCAATTTCAACTTCAATTTTAACTTCAATTTTAACTTTCAATTTCAACTTCAATTTCAACTTCAATTTCAACTTCAATTTCAACTTCACTTTTAACATCAATTTCAACTTCAATTTCAACTTCAATTTCAACTTCAATTTCAACTTCAATTTCAACTTCAATTTCAACTTCAATTTCAACTTCAATTTCAACTTCAACTTCACTTTCAAGTTCACCTTCAAATTCAACTTCAGTTTCAACTTCAATTTCAACTTCAATTTCAACTTCAATTTCAACTTCAAATTTAACTTCAATTTTAACTTTAATTTCAACTTCAACTTCAATTTCAAACTTAATTTCAACTTCAACTTAACTTCAACTTCAACGTCAATTTCAACTTCAACTTCACTTTCAAGTTCAACTTCAAATTCAAATTCAACTTCAACTTTAACTTTACTTAAACTTAAACTTCAATTTTAACTTCAATTTCAACTTCAATTTCAACTTAAATTTCAACTTAAATTTCAACTTCAATTTTAACTTCAATTTCAACTTCAATTTCAAATTTAATTTCAACTTCAGTTTTAATTTCAACTTCAATTTCAACTTCAATTTCTACTTCAATTTCATCTTCAATTTTAACTTCAATTTTAACTTTCAATTTCAACTTCAATTTCAACTTCAAATTCAACTTCAATTTCAACTTCAATTTTAACATCAATTTCAACTTCAATTTCAACTTCAATTTCAACTTCAATTTCAACTTCAATTTCAACTTCAATTTCAACTTCAATTTCAACTTCAATTTCAACTTCAATTTCAACTTCAACTTCACTTTCAAGTTCACCTTCAAATTCAACTTCAGTTTCAACTTCAATTTCAACTTCAATTTCAACTTCAAATTTAACTTCAATTTTAACTTTAATTTCAACTTCAACTTCAATTTCAAACTTAATTTCAACTTCAACTTAACTTCAACTTCAACGTCAATTTCAACTTCAACTTCACTTTCAAGTTCAACTTCAAATTCAAATTCAACTTCAACTTTAACTTTACTTAAACTTAAACTTCAATTTTAACTTCAATTTCAACTTCAATTTCAACTTCAATTTCAACTTCAATTTCAACTTTAATTTTAACTTCAATTTCAACTTCAATTTTAAATTTCAATTTCAACTTCAATTTCAACTTCAATTTCAACTTCAATTTTAACATCAATTTCAACTTCAATTTCAACTTCAATTTCAACTTCAATTTCAAATTCAAACTTAACTTCAAATTCAATTTCAACTTCAATTTGAACTTCAATTTCAACTTCAACTTTAACTTTACTTAAACTTAAACTTCAATTTTAACTTCAATTTCAACTTTAATTTCAACTTCAATTTTAACTTCAATTTTAACTTTCAATTTCAAATTCTATTTCAACTTCAATTTCAACTTCAATTTCAACTTCAATTTTAACATCAATTTCAACTTCAATTTCAACTTCAATTTCAACTTCAACTTCACTTTCAAGTTCACCTTCAAATTCAACTTCAATTTCAACTTCAATTTCAACTTCAATTTCACCTCCAATTTCAACTTCAATTTCAAATTCAAATTCAACTTCAATTTCAACTTCATTTTCAACTTCAATTTTAACTTCAATTTCAACTTCAATTTCAACTCCAATTTCAACTTCAATTTCAACTTCAATTTCAACTCCAATTTCAACTTCAATTTCAACTTCAATTTCAAATTCAATTTCAACTTCAATTTCAACTTCAATTTCAACTTCATTTTCAACTTCAATTTTAACTTCAATTTTAACTTCAATTTCAACTTCAATTTCAACTTCAATTTCAACTTCAATTTCAACTTCAATTTCAACTTCAATTTAGACTTCAATTTTAATTTCAATTTCAACTTCAATTTCAACTTCAATTTCAACTTCAATTTCAACTTTAATTTCAACTTCAATTTCAACTTCAATTTCAACTTCAATTTCAACTTCAATTTCAACTTCAATTTCAACTTCAATTTCAACTTCAATTTTAACATCAATTTCAACTTCAATTTCAACTTAAATTTCAACTTAAATTTCAACTTAAATTTCAACTTCAATTTTAACTTCAATTTCAACTTCAATTTCAACTTAAATTTCAACTTCAGTTTCAACTTCAATTTCAACTTCAATTTCAACTTCAACTTTAATTTCAACTTCAATTTCAATTTCAATTTCAACTTCAATTTCAACTTCAATTTCAACTTCAATTTCAACTCCAATTTCAACTTCAATTTCAACTTCAATTTCAACTTCAATTTCAACTTCAATTTCAAATTCAATTTCAACTTCAATTTTAACTTCAATTTCAACTTAAATTTCAACTTAAATTTCAACTTCAATTTTAACTTCAATTTCAACTTCAATTTCAAATTTAATTTCAACTTCAGTTTTAATTTCAACTTCAATTTCAACTTCAATTTCTACTTCAATTTCAACTTCAATTTCAACTTCAATTTCAACTTCAATTTCAACTTCAACTTCACTTTCAAGTTCACCTTCAAATTCAACTTCAGTTTCAACTTCAATTTCAACTTCAATTTCAACTTCAATTTCAACTTCAAATTTAACTTCAATTTTAACTTTAATTTCAACTTCAACTTCAATTTCAAACTTAACTTCAACTTCAACTTAACTTCAACTTCAACGTCAATTTCAACTTCAACTTCACTTTCAAGTTCAACTTCAAATTCAAATTCAACTTCAACTTTAACTTTACTTAAACTTAAACTTCAATTTTAACTTCAATTTCAACTTCAATTTCAACTTAAATTTCAACTTAAATTTCAACTTCAATTTTAACTTCAATTTCAACTTCAATTTCAAATTTAATTTCAACTTCAGTTTTAATTTCAACTTCAATTTCAACTTCAATTTCTACTTCAATTTCAACTTCAATTTTAACTTCAATTTTAACTTTCAATTTCAACTTCAATTTCAACTTCAATTTCAACTTCAATTTCAAATTCAATTTCAACTTCAATTTCAACTTCAATTTCAACTTCATTTTCAACTTCAATTTTAACTTCAATTTTAACTTCAATTTCAACTTCAATTTCAACTTCAATTTCAACTTCAATTTCAACTTCAATTTCAACTTCAATTTAGACTTCAATTTTAATTTCAATTTCAACTTCAACTTCAATTTCAACTTCAATTTCAACTTCAATTTCAACTTCAATTTCAACTTCAATTTTAACATTAATTTCAACTTCAATTTCAACTTAAATTTCAACTTAAATTTCAACTTCAATTTTAACTTCAATTTCAACTTCAATTTCAACTTAAATTTCAACTTCAGTTTCAACTTCAATTTCAACTTCAATTTCAACTTCAACTTTAATTTCAACTTCAATTTCAATTTCAATTTCAACTTCAATTTCAACTTCAATTTCAACTTCAATTTCAACTCCAATTTCAACTTCAATTTCAACTTCAATTTCAACTTCAATTTCAACTTCAATTTCAAATTCAATTTCAACTTCAATTTTAACTTCAATTTCAACTTAAATTTCAACTTAAATTTCAACTTCAATTTTAACTTTAATTTCAACTTCAATTTCAAATTTAATTTCAACTTCAGTTTTAATTTCAACTTCAATTTCAACTTCAATTTCTACTTCAATTTCAACTTCAATTTTCACTTCAATTTTAACTTTCAATTTCAACTTCAATTTCAACTTCAATTTCAACTTCAATTTCAACTTCAATTTAAACATCAATTTCAACTTCAATATCAACTTCAATTTCAACTTCAATTTCAACTTCAATTTCAACTTCAATTTCAACTTCAATTTCAACTTCAATTTCAACTTCAACTTCACTTTCAAGTTCACCTTCAAATTCAACTTCAGTTTCAACTTCAATTTCAACTTCAATTTCAACTTCAATTTCAACTTCAAATTTAACTTCAATTTTAACTTTAATTTCAACTTCAACTTCAATTTCAAACTTAACTTCAACTTCAACTTAACTTCAACTTCAACGTCAATTTCAACTTCAACTTCACTTTCAAGTTCAACTTCAAATTCAAATTCAACTTCAACTTTAACTTTACTTAAACTTAAACTTCAATTTTAACTTCAATTTCAACTTCAATTTCAACTTAAATTTCAACTTAAATTTCAACTTCAATTTCAACTTCAATTTCAACTTAAATTTCAACTTCAGTTTCAACTTCAATTTCAACTTCAATTTCAACTTCAACTTTAATTTCAACTTCAATTTCAATTTCAATTTCAACTTCAATTTCAACTTCAATTTCAACTTCAATTTCAACTCCAATTTCAACTTCAATTTCAACTTCAATTTCAACTTCAATTTCAACTTCAATTTCAAATTCAATTTCAACTTCAATTTTAACTTCAATTTCAACTTAAATTTCAACTTAAATTTCAACTTCAATTTTAACTTTAATTTCAACTTCAATTTCAAATTTAATTTCAACTTCAGTTTTAATTTCAACTTCAATTTCAACTTCAATTTCTACTTCAATTTCAACTTCAATTTTCACTTCAATTTTAACTTTCAATTTCAACTTCAATTTCAACTTCAATTTCAACTTCAATTTCAACTTCAATTTAAACATTAATTTCAACTTCAATATCAACTTCAATTTCAACTTCAATTTCAACTTCAATTTCAACTTCAATTTCAACTTCAATTTCAACTTCAATTTCAACTTCAACTTCACTTTCAAGTTCACCTTCAAATTCAACTTCAGTTTCAACTTCAATTTCAACTTCAATTTCAACTTCAAATTTAACTTCAATTTTAACTTTAATTTCAACTTCAACTTCAATTTCAAACTTAACTTCAACTTCAACTTAACTTCAACTTCAACGTCAATTTCAACTTCAACTTCACTTTCAAGTTCAACTTCAAATTCAAATTCAACTTCAACTTTAACTTTACTTAAACTTAAACTTCAATTTTAACTTCAATTTCAACTTCAATTTCAACTTAAATTTCAACTTAAATTTCAACTTCAATTTTAACTTCAATTTCAACTTCAATTTCAAATTTAATTTCAACTTCAGTTTTAATTTCAACTTCAATTTCAACTTCAATTTCTACTTCAATTTCAACTTTAATTTTAACTTCAATTTTAACTTTCAATTTCAACTTCAATTTCAACTTCAATTTCAACTTCAATTTCAACTTCAATTTTAACATCAATTTCAACTTCAATTTCAACTTCAATTTCAACTTCAATTTCAACTTCAATTTCAACTTCAATTTCAACTTCAATTTCAACTTCAATTTCAACTTCAACTTCACTTTCAAGTTCACCTTCAAATTCAACTTCAGTTTCAACTTCAATTTCAACTTCAATTTCAACTTCAAATTTAACTTCAATTTTAACTTTAATTTCAACTTCAACTTCAATTTCAAACTTAATTTCAACTTCAACTTAACTTCAACTTCAACGTCAATTTCAACTTCAACTTCACTTTCAAGTTCAACTTCAAATTCAAATTCAACTTCAACTTTAACTTTACTTAAACTTAAACTTCAATTTTAACTTCAATTTCAACTTCAATTTCAACTTCAATTTCAACTTTAATTTTAACTTCAATTTCAAATTCAATTTTAAATTTCAATTTCAACTTCAATTTCAACTTCAATTTTAACATCAATTTCAACTTCAATTTCAACTTCAATTTCAACTTCAATTTCAAATTCAAACTTAACTTCAAATTCAATTTCAACTTCAATTTGAACTTCAATTTCAACTTCAACTTTAACTTTACTTAAACTTAAACTTCAATTTTAACTTCAATTTCAACTTTAATTTCAACTTCAATTTTAACTTCAATTTTAACTTTCAATTTCAACTTCAATTTCAACTTCAATTTCAACTTCAATTTCAACTTCAATTTTAACATCAATTTCAACTTCAATTTCAACTTCAATTTCAACTTCAACTTCACTTTCAAGTTCACCTTCAAATTCAACTTCAATTTCAACTTCAATTTCAACTTCAATTTCACCTCCAATTTCAACTTCAATTTCAAATTCAAATTCAACTTCAATTTCAACTTCATTTTCAACTTCAATTTTAACTTCAATTTCAACTTCAATTTCAACTCCAATTTCAACTTCAATTTCAACTTCAATTTCAACTCCAATTTCAACTTCAATTTCAACTTCAATTTCAAATTCAATTTCAACTTCAATTTCAACTTCAATTTCAACTTCATTTTCAACTTCAATTTTAACTTCAATTTTAACTTCAATTTCAACTTCAATTTCAACTTCAATTTCAACTTCAATTTCAACTTCAATTTCAACTTCAACTTCAATTTCAAACTTAACTTCAACTTCAACTTAACTTCAACTTCAACGTCAATTTCAACTTCAACTTCACTTTCAAGTTCAACTTCAAATTCAAATTCAACTTCAACTTTAACTTTACTTAAACTTAAACTTCAATTTTAACTTCAATTTCAACTTCAATTTCAACTTAAATTTCAACTTAAATTTCAACTTCAATTTTAACTTCAATTTCAACTTCAATTTCAAATTTAATTTCAACTTCAGTTTTAATTTCAACTTCAATTTCAACTTCAATTTCTACTTCAATTTCAACTTTAATTTTAACTTCAATTTTAACTTTCAATTTCAACTTCAATTTCAACTTCAATTTCAACCTCAATTTTAACTTCAATTTTAACATCAATTTCAACTTCAATTTCAACTTCAATTTCAACTTCAATTTCAACTTCAATTTCAACTTCAATTTCAACTTCAATTTCAACTTCAATTTCAACTTCAACTTCACTTTCAAGTTCACCTTCAAATTCAACTTCAGTTTCAACTTCAATTTCAACTTCAATTTCAACTTCAAATTTAACTTCAATTTTAACTTTAATTTCAACTTCAACTTCAATTTCAAACTTAATTTCAACTTCAACTTAACTTCAACTTCAACGTCAATTTCAACTTCAACTTCACTTTCAAGTTCAACTTCAAATTCAAATTCAACTTCAACTTTAACTTTACTTAAACTTAAACTTCAATTTTAACTTCAATTTCAACTTCAATTTCAACTTCAATTTCAACTTTAATTTTAACTTCAATTTCAACTTCAATTTTAAATTTCAATTTCAACTTCAATTTCAACTTCAATTTTAACATCAATTTCAACTTCAATTTCAACTTCAATTTCAACTTCAATTTCAAATTCAAACTTAACTTCAAATTCAATTTCAACTTCAATTTGAACTTCAATTTCAACTTCAACTTTAACTTTACTTAAACTTAAACTTCAATTTTAACTTCAATTTCAACTTTAATTTCAACTTCAATTTTAACTTCAATTTTAACTTTCAATTTCAACTTCAATTTCAACTTCAATTTCAACTTCAATTTCAACTTCAATTTTAACATCAATTTCAACTTCAATTTCAACTTCAATTTCAACTTCAACTTCACTTTCAAGTTCACCTTCAAATTCAACTTCAATTTCAACTTCAATTTCAACTTCAATTTCACCTCCAATTTCAACTTCAATTTCAAATTCAAATTCAACTTCAATTTCAACTTCATTTTCAACTTCAATTTTAACTTCAATTTCAACTTCAATTTCAACTCCAATTTCAACTTCAATTTCAACTTCAATTTCAACTCCAATTTCAACTTCAATTTCAACTTCAATTTCAAATTCAATTTCAACTTCAATTTCAACTTCAATTTCAACTTCAATTTCAACTTCATTTTCAACTTCAATTTTAACTTCAATTTTAACTTCAATTTCAACTTCAATTTCAACTTCAATTTCAACTTCAATTTCAACTTCAATTTCAACTTCAACTTCAATTTCAAACTTAACTTCAACTTCAACTTAACTTCAACTTCAACGTCAATTTCAACTTCAACTTCACTTTCAAGTTCAACTTCAAATTCAAATTCAACTTCAACTTTAACTTTACTTAAACTTAAACTTCAATTTTAACTTCAATTTCAACTTCAATTTCAACTTAAATTTCAACTTAAATTTCAACTTCAATTTTAACTTCAATTTCAACTTCAATTTCAAATTTAATTTCAACTTCAGTTTTAATTTCAACTTCAATTTCAACTTCAATTTCTACTTCAATTTCAACTTCAATTTTAACTTCAATTTTAACTTTCAATTTCAACTTCAATTTCAACTTCAATTTCAACTTCAATTTCAAATTCAATTTCAACTTCAATTTCAACTTCAATTTCAACTTCATTTTCAACTTCAATTTTAACTTCAATTTTAACTTCAATTTCAACTTCAATTTCAACTTCAATTTCAACTTCAATTTCAACTTCAATTTCAACTTCAATTTAGACTTCAATTTTAATTTCAATTTCAACTTCAATTTCAACTTCAATTTCAACTTCAATTTCAACTTCAATTTCAATTTCAACTTCAATTTCAACTTCAATTTCAACTTCAATTTCAACTTCAATTTCAACTTCAATTTCAACTTCAATTTCAACTTCAATTTCAACTTCAATTTCAACTTCAATTTTAACATCAATTTCAACTTCAATTTCAACTTAAATTTCAACTTAAATTTCAACTTCAATTTTAACTTCAATTTCAACTTCAATTTCAACTTAAATTTCAACTTCAGTTTCAACTTCAATTTCAACTTCAATTTCAACTTCAACTTTAATTTCAACTTCAATTTCAATTTCAATTTCAACTTCAATTTCAACTTCAATTTCAACTTCAATTTCAACTCCAATTTCAACTTCAATTTCAACTTCAATTTCAACTTCAATTTCAACTTCAATTTCAAATTCAATTTCAACTTCAATTTTAACTTCAATTTCAACTTAAATTTCAACTTAAATTTCAACTTCAATTTTAACTTTAATTTCAACTTCAATTTCAAATTTAATTTCAACTTCAGTTTTAATTTCAACTTCAATTTCAACTTCAATTTCTACTTCAATTTCAACTTCAATTTTCACTTCAATTTTAACTTTCAATTTCAACTTCAATTTCAACTTCAATTTCAACTTCAATTTCAACTTCAATTTAAACATCAATTTCAACTTCAATATCAACTTCAATTTCAACTTCAATTTCAACTTCAATTTCAACTTCAATTTCAACTTCAATTTCAACTTCAATTTCAACTTCAACTTCACTTTCAAGTTCACCTTCAAATTCAACTTCAGTTTCAACTTCAATTTCAACTTCAATTTCAACTTCAATTTCAACTTCAAATTTAACTTCAATTTTAACTTTAATTTCAACTTCAACTTCAATTTCAAACTTAACTTCAACTTCAACTTAACTTCAACTTCAACGTCAATTTCAACTTCAACTTCACTTTCAAGTTCAACTTCAAATTCAAATTCAACTTCAACTTTAACTTTACTTAAACTTAAACTTCAATTTTAACTTCAATTTCAACTTCAATTTCAACTTAAATTTCAACTTAAATTTCAACTTCAATTTTAACTTCAATTTCAACTTCAATTTCAAATTTAATTTCAACTTCAGTTTTAATTTCAACTTCAATTTCAACTTCAATTTCTACTTCAATTTCAACTTTAATTTTAACTTCAATTTTAACTTTCAATTTCAACTTCAATTTCAACTTCAATTTCAACTTCAATTTCAACTTCAATTTTAACATCAATTTCAACTTCAATTTCAACTTCAATTTCAACTTCAATTTCAACTTCAATTTCAACTTCAATTTCAACTTCAATTTCAACTTCAATTTCAACTTCAACTTCACTTTCAAGTTCACCTTCAAATTCAACTTCAGTTTCAACTTCAATTTCAACTTCAATTTCAACTTCAAATTTAACTTCAATTTTAACTTTAATTTCAACTTCAACTTCAATTTCAAACTTAATTTCAACTTCAACTTAACTTCAACTTCAACGTCAATTTCAACTTCAACTTCACTTTCAAGTTCAACTTCAAATTCAAATTCAACTTCAACTTTAACTTTACTTAAACTTAAACTTCAATTTTAACTTCAATTTCAACTTCAATTTCAACTTCAATTTCAACTTTAATTTTAACTTCAATTTCAACTTCAATTTTAAATTTCAATTTCAACTTCAATTTCAACTTCAATTTTAACATCAATTTCAACTTCAATTTCAACTTCAATTTCAACTTCAATTTCAAATTCAAACTTAACTTCAAATTCAATTTCAACTTCAATTTGAACTTCAATTTCAACTTCAACTTTAACTTTACTTAAACTTAAACTTCAATTTTAACTTCAATTTCAACTTTAATTTCAACTTCAATTTTAACTTCAATTTTAACTTTCAATTTCAACTTCAATTTCAACTTCAATTTCAACTTCAATTTCAACTTCAATTTTAACATCAATTTCAACTTCAATTTCAACTTCAATTTCAACTTCAACTTCACTTTCAAGTTCACCTTCAAATTCAACTTCAATTTCAACTTCAATTTCAACTTCAATTTCACCTCCAATTTCAACTTCAATTTCAAATTCAAATTCAACTTCAATTTCAACTTCATTTTCAACTTCAATTTTAACTTCAATTTCAACTTCAATTTCAACTCCAATTTCAACTTCAATTTCAACTTCAATTTCAACTCCAATTTCAACTTCAATTTCAACTTCAATTTCAAATTCAATTTCAACTTCAATTTCAACTTCAATTTCAACTTCATTTTCAACTTCAATTTTAACTTCAATTTTAACTTCAATTTCAACTTCAATTTCAACTTCAATTTCAACTTCAATTTCAACTTCAATTTCAACTTCAATTTCGACTTCAATTTTAATTTCAATTTCAACTTCAATTTCAACTTCAATTTCAACTTCAATTTCAACTTCAATTTCAACTTCAATTTCAACTTCAATTTCAACTTCAATTTCAATTTCAATTTCAACTTCAATTTCAACTTCAATTTCAACTTCAATTTCAACTTCAATTTCAACTCCAATTTCAACTTCAATTTCAACTTCAATTTCAACTTCAATTTCAACTTCAATTTCAAATTCAATTTCAACTTCAATTTTAACTTCAATTTCAACTTAAATTTCAACTTAAATTTCAACTTCAATTTTATCTTCAATTTCAACTTCAATTTCAAATTTAATTTCAACTTCAGTTTTAATTTCAACTTCAATTTCAACTTCAATTTCTACTTCAATTTCAACTTCAATTTTAACTTCAATTTTAACTTTCAATTTCAACTTCAATTTCAACTTTAATTTCAACTTCAATTTCAACTTCAATTTTAACATCAATTTCAACTTCAATTTCAACTTCAATTTCAACTTCAATTTCAACTTCAATTTCAACTTCAATTTCAACTTCAATTTCAACTTCAATTTCAACTTCAACTTCACTTTCAAGTTCACCTTCAAATTCAACTTCAGTTTCAACTTCAATTTCAACTTCAATTTCAACTTCAAATTTAACTTCAATTTTAACTTTAATTTCAACTTCAACTTCAATTTCAAACTTAATTTCAACTTCAACTTAACTTCAACTTCAACGTCAATTTCAACTTCAACTTCACTTTCAAGTTCAACTTCAAATTCAAATTCAACTTCAACTTTAACTTTACTTAAACTTAAACTTCAATTTTAACTTCAATTTCAACTTCAATTTCAACTTCAATTTCAACTTTAATTTTAACTTCAATTTCAACTTCAATTTCAACTTCAATTTCAAATTCAAACTTAACTTCAAATTCAATTTCAACTTCAATTTGAACTTCAATTTCAACTTCAACTTTAACTTTACTTAAACTTAAACTTCAATTTTAACTTCAATTTCAACTTTAATTTCAACTTCAATTTTAACTTCAATTTTAACTTTCAATTTCAACTTCAATTTCAACTTCAATTTCAACTTCAATTTCAACTTCAATTTTAACATCAATTTCAACTTCAATTTCAACTTCAATTTCAACTTCAACTTCACTTTCAAGTTCACCTTCAAATTCAACTTCAATTTCAACTTCAATTTCAACTTCAATTTCACCTCCAATTTCAACTTCAATTTCAAATTCAAATTCAACTTCAATTTCAACTTCATTTTCAACTTCAATTTTAACTTCAATTTCAACTTCAATTTCAACTCCAATTTCAACTTCAATTTCAACTTCAATTTCAACTCCAATTTCAACTTCAATTTCAACTTCAATTTCAAATTCAATTTCAACTTCAATTTCAACTTCAATTTCAACTTCATTTTCAACTTCAATTTTAACTTCAATTTTAACTTCAATTTCAACTTCAATTTCAACTTCAATTTCAACTTCAATTTCAACTTCAATTTCAACTTCAATTTCAACTTCAATTTCAACTTCAATTTCAACTTCAATTTCAACTTCAATTTTAACATCAATTTCAACTTCAATTTCAACTTAAATTTCAACTTAAATTTCAACTTCAATTTTAACTTCAATTTCAACTTCAATTTCAACTTAAATTTCAACTTCAGTTTCAACTTCAATTTCAACTTCAATTTCAACTTCAACTTTAATTTCAACTTCAATTTCAATTTCAATTTCAACTTCAATTTCAACTTCAATTTCAACTTCAATTTCAACTCCAATTTCAACTTCAATTTCAACTTCAATTTCAACTTCAATTTCAACTTCATTTCAAATTCAATTTCAACTTCAATTTTAACTTCAATTTCAACTTAAATTTCAACTTAAATTTCAACTTCAATTTTAACTTCAATTTCAACTTCAATTTCAAATTTAATTTCAACTTCAGTTTTAATTTCAACTTCAATTTCAACTTCAATTTCAACTTCAAATTTAACTTCAATTTTAACTTTAATTTCAACTTCAACTTCAATTTCAAACTTAATTTCAACTTCAACTTAACTTCAACTTCAACGTCAATTTCAACTTCAACTTCACTTTCAAGTTCACCTTCAAATTCAACTTCAATTTCAACTTCAATTTCAACTTCAATTTCACCTCCAATTTCAACTTCAATTTCAAATTCAAATTCAACTTCAATTTCAACTTCATTTTCAACTTCAATTTTAACTTCAATTTCAACTTCAATTTCAACTCCAATTTCAACTTCAATTTCAACTTCAATTTCAACTCCAATTTCAACTTCAATTTCAACTTCAATTTCAAATTCAATTTCAACTTCAATTTCAACTTCAATTTCAACTTCATTTTCAACTTCAATTTTAACTTCAATTTTTAACTTCAATTTCAACTTCAATTTCAACTTCAATTTCAACTTCAATTTCAACTTCAATTTCAACTTCAATTTCAACTTCAATTTCAACTTCAATTTCAACTTCAATTTCAACTTCAATTTTAACATCAATTTCAACTTCAATTTCAACTTAAATTTCAACTTAAATTTCAACTTCAATTTTAACTTCAATTTCAACTTCAATTTCAACTTAAATTTCAACTTCAGTTTCAACTTCAATTTCAACTTCAATTTCAACTTCAACTTTAATTTCAACTTCAATTTCAATTTCAATTTCAACTTCAATTTCAACTTCAATTTCAACTTCAATTTCAACTCCAATTTCAACTTCAATTTCAACTTCAATTTCAACTTCAATTTCAACTTCAATTTCAAATTCAATTTCAACTTCAATTTTAACTTCAATTTCAACTTAAATTTCAACTTAAATTTCAACTTCAATTTTAACTTCAATTTCAACTTCAATTTCAATTTAATTTCAACTTCAGTTTTAATTTCAACTTCAATTTCAACTTCAATTTCAACTTCAAATTTAACTTCAATTTTAACTTTAATTTCAACTTCAACTTCAATTTCAAACTTAATTTCAACTTCAACTTAACTTCAACTTCAACGTCAATTTCAACTTCAACTTCACTTTCAAGTTCAACTTCAAATTCAAATTCAACTTCAACTTTAACTTTACTTAAACTTAAACTTCAATTTTAACTTCAATTTCAACTTCAATTTCAACTTCAATTTCAACTTTAATTTTAACTTCAATTTCAACTTCAATTTTAAATTTCAATTTCAACTTCATTTCAACTTCAATTTTAACATCAATTTCAACTTCAATTTCAACTTCAATTTCAACTTCAATTTCAAATTCAAACTTAACTTCAAATTCAATTTCAACTTCAATTTGAACTTCAATTTCAACTTCAACTTTAACTTTACTTAAACTTAAACTTCAATTTTAACTTCAATTTCAACTTTAATTTCAACTTCAATTTTAACTTCAATTTTAACTTTCAATTTCAACTTCAATTTCAACTTCAATTTCAACTTCAATTTCAACTTCAATTTTAACATCAATTTCAACTTCAATTTCAACTTCAATTTCAACTTCAACTTCACTTTCAAGTTCACCTTCAAATTCAACTTCAATTTCAACTTCAATTTCAACTTCAATTTCACCTCCAATTTCAACTTCAATTTCAAATTCAAATTCAACTTCAATTTCAACTTCATTTTCAACTTCAATTTTAACTTCAATTTCAACTTCAATTTCAACTCCAATTTCAACTTCAATTTCAACTTCAATTTCAACTCCAATTTCAACTTCAATTTCAACTTCAATTTCAAATTCAATTTCAACTTCAATTTCAACTTCAATTTCAACTTCATTTTCAACTTCAATTTTAACTTCAATTTTAACTTCAATTTCAACTTCAATTTCAACTTCAATTTCAACTTCAATTTCAACTTCAATTTCAACTTCAACTTCAATTTCAAACTTAACTTCAACTTCAACTTAACTTCAACTTCAACGTCAATTTCAACTTCAACTTCACTTTCAAGTTTCAACTTCAAATTCAAATTCAACTTCAACTTTAACTTTACTTAAACTTAAACTTCAATTTTAACTTCAATTTCAACTTCAATTTCAACTTAAATTTCAACTTAAATTTCAACTTCAATTTTAACTTCAATTTCAACTTCAATTTCAAATTTAATTTCAACTTCAGTTTTAATTTCAACTTCAATTTCAACTTCAATTTCTACTTCAATTTCAACTTCAATTTTAACTTCAATTTTAACTTTCAATTTCAACTTCAATTTCAACTTCAATTTCAACTTCAATTTCAAATTCAATTTCAACTTCAATTTCAACTTCAATTTCAACTTCATTTTCAACTTCAATTTTAACTTCAATTTTAACTTCAATTTCAACTTCAATTTCAACTTCAATTTCAACTTCAATTTCAACTTCAATTTCAACTTCAATTTAGACTTCAATTTTAATTTCAATTTCAACTTCAATTTCAACTTCAATTTCAACTTCAATTTCAACTTCAATTTCAATTTCAACTTCAATTTCAACTTCAATTTCAACTTCAATTTCAACTTCAATTTCAACTTCAATTTCAACTTCAATTTCAACTTCAATTTCAACTTCAATTTCAACTTCAATTTTAACATCAATTTCAACTTCAATTTCAACTTAAATTTCAACTTAAATTTCAACTTCAATTTTAACTTCATTTTCAACTTCAATTTTAACTTCAATTTTAACTTCAATTTCAACTTCAATTTCAACTTCAATTTCAACTTCAATTTCAACTTCAATTTCAACTTCAATTTCAACTTCAATTTCAACTTCAATTTCAACTTCAATTTCAACTTCAATTTTAACATCAATTTCAACTTCAATTTCAACTTAAATTTCAACTTAAATTTCAACTTCAATTTTAACTTCAATTTCAACTTCAATTTCAACTTAAATTTCAACTTCAGTTTCAACTTCAATTTCAACTTCAATTTCAACTTCAACTTTAATTTCAACTTCAATTTCAATTTCAATTTCAACTTCAATTTCAACTTCAATTTCAACTTCAATTTCAACTCCAATTTCAACTTCAATTTCAACTTCAATTTCAACTTCAATTTCAACTTCAATTTCAAATTCAATTTCAACTTCAATTTTAACTTCAATTTCAACTTAAATTTCAACTTAAATTTCAACTTCAATTTTAACTTCAATTTCAACTTCAATTTCAAATTTAATTTCAACTTCAGTTTTAATTTCAACTTCAATTTCAACTTCAATTTCAACTTCAAATTTAACTTCAATTTTAACTTTAATTTCAACTTCAACTTCAATTTCAAACTTAATTTCAACTTCAACTTAACTTCAACTTCAACGTCAATTTCAACTTCAACTTCACTTTCAAGTTCAACTTCAAATTCAAATTCAACTTCAACTTTAACTTTACTTAAACTTAAACTTCAATTTTAACTTCAATTTCAACTTCAATTTCAACTTCAATTTCAACTTTAATTTTAACTTCAATTTCAACTTCAATTTTAAATTTCAATTTCAACTTCAATTTCAACTTCAATTTTAACATCAATTTCAACTTCAATTTCAACTTCAATTTCAACTTCAATTTCAAATTCAAACTTAACTTCAAATTCAATTTCAACTTCAATTTGAACTTCAATTTCAACTTCAACTTTAACTTTACTTAAACTTAAACTTCAATTTTAACTTCAATTTCAACTTTAATTTCAACTTCAATTTTAACTTCAATTTTAACTTTCAATTTCAACTTCAATTTCAACTTCAATTTCAACTTCAATTTCAACTTCAATTTTAACATCAATTTCAACTTCAATTTCAACTTCAATTTCAACTTCAACTTCACTTTCAAGTTCACCTTCAAATTCAACTTCAATTTCAACTTCAATTTCAATTCAATTTCACCTCCAATTTCAACTTCAATTTCAAATTCAAATTCAACTTCAATTTCAACTTCATTTTCAACTTCAATTTTAACTTCAATTTCAACTTCAATTTCAACTCCAATTTCAACTTCAATTTCAACTTCAATTTCAACTCCAATTTCAACTTCAATTTCAACTTCAATTTCAAATTCAATTTCAACTTCAATTTCAACTTCAATTTCAACTTCATTTTCAACTTCAATTTTAACTTCAATTTTAACTTCAATTTCAACTTCAATTTCAACTTCAATTTCAACTTCAATTTCAACTTCAATTTCAACTTCAACTTCAATTTCAAACTTAACTTCAACTTCAACTTAACTTCAACTTCAACGTCAATTTCAACTTCAACTTCACTTTCAAGTTCAACTTCAAATTCAAATTCAACTTCAACTTTAACTTTACTTAAACTTAAACTTCAATTTTAACTTCAATTTCAACTTCAATTTCAACTTAAATTTCAACTTAAATTTCAACTTCAATTTTAACTTCAATTTCAACTTCAATTTCAAATTTAATTTCAACTTCAGTTTTAATTTCAACTTCAATTTCAACTTCAATTTCTACTTCAATTTCAACTTCAATTTTAACTTCAATTTTAACTTTCAATTTCAACTTCAATTTCAACTTCAATTTCAACTTCAATTTCAAATTCAATTTCAACTTCAATTTCAACTTCAATTTCAACTTCATTTTCAACTTCAATTTTAACTTCAATTTTAACTTCAATTTCAACTTCAATTTCAACTTCAATTTCAACTTCAATTTCAACTTCAATTTCAACTTCAATTTAGACTTCAATTTTAATTTCAATTTCAACTTCAATTTCAACTTCAATTTCAACTTCAATTTCAACTTCAATTTCAATTTCAACTTCAATTTCAACTTCAATTTCAACTTCAATTTCAACTTCAATTTCAACTTCAATTTCAACTTCAATTTCAACTTCAATTTCAACTTCAATTTCAACTTCAATTTTAACATCAATTTCAACTTCAATTTCAACTTAAATTTCAACTTAAATTTCAACTTCAATTTTAACTTCAATTTCAACTTCAATTTCAACTTAAATTTCAACTTTAGTTTCAACTTCAATTTCAACTTCAATTTCAACTTCAACTTTAATTTCAACTTCAATTTCAATTTCAATTTCAACTTCAATTTCAACTTCAATTTCAACTTCAATTTCAACTCCAATTTCAACTTCAATTTCAACTTCAATTTCAACTTCAATTTCAACTTCAATTTCAAATTCAATTTCAACTTCAATTTTAACTTCAATTTCAACTTAAATTTCAACTTAAATTTCAACTTCAATTTTAACTTTAATTTCAACTTCAATTTCAAATTTAATTTCAACTTCAGTTTTAATTTCAACTTCAATTTCAACTTCAATTTCTACTTCAATTTCAACTTCAATTTTCACTTCAATTTTAACTTTCAATTTCAACTTCAATTTCAACTTCAATTTCAACTTCAATTTCAACTTCAATTTAAACATCAATTTCAACTTCAATATCAACTTCAATTTCAACTTCAATTTCAACTTCAATTTCAACTTCAATTTCAACTTCAATTTCAACTTCAATTTCAACTTCAACTTCACTTTCAAGTTCACCTTCAAATTCAACTTCAGTTTCAACTTCAATTTCAACTTCAATTTCAACTTCAATTTCAACTTCAAATTTAACTTCAATTTTAACTTTAATTTCAACTTCAACTTCAATTTCAAACTTAACTTCAACTTCAACTTAACTTCAACTTCAACGTCAATTTCAACTTCAACTTCACTTTCAAGTTCAACTTCAAATTCAAATTCAACTTCAACTTTAACTTTACTTAAACTTAAACTTCAATTTTAACTTCAATTTCAACTTCAATTTCAACTTAAATTTCAACTTAAATTTCAACTTCAATTTTAACTTCAATTTCAACTTCAATTTCAAATTTAATTTCAACTTCAGTTTTAATTTCAACTTCAATTTCAACTTCAATTTCTACTTCAATTTGAACTTTAATTTTAACTTCAATTTTAACTTTCAATTTCAACTTCAATTTCAACTTCAATTTCAACTTCAATTTCAACTTCAATTTTAACATCAATTTCAACTTCAATTTCAACTTCAATTTCAACTTCAATTTCAACTTCAATTTCAACTTCAATTTCAACTTCAATTTCAACTTCAATTTCAACTTCAATTTCAACTTCAACTTCACTTTCAAGTTCACCTTCAAATTCAACTTCAGTTTCAACTTCAATTTCAACTTCAATTTCAACTTCAAATTTAACTTCAATTTTAACTTTAATTTCAACTTCAACTTCAATTTCAAACTTAATTTCAACTTCAACTTAACTTCAACTTCAACGTCAATTTCAACTTCAACTTCACTTTCAAGTTCAACTTCAAATTCAAATTCAACTTCAACTTTAACTTTACTTAAACTTAAACTTCAATTTTAACTTCAATTTCAACTTCAATTTCAACTTCAATTTCAACTTCAATTTCAACTTCAATTTCAATTTCAACTTCAATTTCAACTTCAATTTCAACTTCAATTTCAACTTCAATTTCAACTTCAATTTCAACTTCAATTTCAACTTCAATTTCAACTTCAATTTCAACTTCAATTTTAACATCAATTTCAACTTCAATTTCAACTTAAATTTCAACTTAAATTTCAACTTCAATTTTAACTTCAATTTCAACTTCAATTTCAACTTAAATTTCAACTTCAGTTTCAACTTCAATTTCAACTTCAATTTCAACTTCAACTTTAATTTCAACTTCAATTTCAATTTCAATTTCAACTTCAATTTCAACTTCAATTTCAACTTCAATTTCAACTCCAATTTCAACTTCAATTTCAACTTCAATTTCAACTTCAATTTCAACTTCAATTTCAAATTCAATTTCAACTTCAATTTTAACTTAAATTTCAACTTAAATTTCAACTTAAATTTCAACTTCAATTTTAACTTTAATTTCAACTTCAATTTCAAATTTAATTTCAACTTCAGTTTTAATTTCAACTTCAATTTCAACTTCAATTTCTACTTCAATTTCAACTTCAATTTTCACTTCAATTTTAACTTTCAATTTCAACTTCAATTTCAACTTCAATTTCAACTTCAATTTCAACTTCAATTTCAACTTCAATTTAAACATCAATTTCAACTTCAATATCAACTTCAATTTCAACTTCAATTTCAACTTCAATTTCAACTTCAATTTCAACTTCAATTTCAACTTCAATTTCAACTTCAACTTCACTTTCAAGTTCACCTTCAAATTCAACTTCAGTTTCAACTTCAATTTCAACTTCAATTTCAACTTCAATTTCAACTTCAAATTTAACTTCAATTTTAACTTTAATTTCAACTTCAACTTCAATTTCAAACTTAACTTCAACTTCAACTTAACTTCAACTTCAACGTCAATTTCAACTTCAACTTCACTTTCAAGTTCAACTTCAAATTCAAATTCAACTTCAACTTTAACTTTACTTAAACTTAAACTTCAATTTTAACTTCAATTTCAACTTCAATTTCAACTTAAATTTCAACTTAAATTTCAACTTCAATTTTAACTTCAATTTCAACTTCAATTTCAAATTTAATTTCAACTTCAGTTTTAATTTCAACTTCAATTTCAACTTCAATTTCTACTTCAATTTCAACTTTAATTTTAACTTCAATTTTAACTTTCAATTTCAACTTCAATTTCAACTTCAATTTCAACTTCAATTTCAACTTCAATTTTAACATCAATTTCAACTTCAATTTCAACTTCAATTTCAACTTCAATTTCAACTTCAATTTCAACTTCAATTTCAACTTCAATTTCAACTTCAATTTCAACTTCAATTTCAACTTCAACTTCACTTTCAAGTTCACCTTCAATTTCAACTTCAATTTCAACTTCAATTTTAACATCAATTTCAACTTCAATTTCAACTTCAATTTCAACTTCAATTTCAACTTCAATTTCAACTTCAATTTCAACTTCAATTTCAACTTCAATTTCAACTTCAATTTCAACTTCAACTTCACTTTCAAGTTCACCTTCAAATTCAACTTCAGTTTCAACTTCAATTTCAACTTCAATTTCAAATTTAATTTCAACTTCAGTTTTAATTTCAACTTCAATTTCAACTTCAATTTCTACTTCAATTTCAACTTCAATTTTAACTTCAATTTTAACTTTCAATTTCAACTTCAATTTCAACTTCAATTTTAACTTCAATTTCAAATTCAATTTCAACTTCAATTTCAACTTCAATTTCAACTTCATTTTCAACTTCAATTTTAACTTCAATTTTAACTTCAATTTCAACTTCAATTTCAACTTCAATTTCAACTTCAATTTCAACTTCAATTTCAACTTCAATTTAGACTTCAATTTTAATTTCAATTTCAACTTCAATTTCAACTTCAATTTCAACTTCAATTTCAACTTCAATTTCAATTTCAACTTCAATTTCAACTTCAATTTCAACTTCAATTTCAACTTCAATTTCAACTTCAATTTCAACTTCAATTTCAACTTCAATTTCAACTTCAATTTTAACATCAATTTCAACTTAAATTTCAACTTAAATTTCAACTTAAATTTCAACTTCAATTTTAACTTCAATTTCAACTTCAATTTCAACTTAAATTTCAACTTCAGTTTCAACTTCAATTTCAACTTCAATTTCAACTTCAACTTTAATTTCAACTTCAATTTCAATTTCAATTTCAACTTCAATTTCAACTTCAATTTCAACTTCAATTTCAACTCCAATTTCAACTTCAATTTCAACTTCAATTTCAACTTCAATTTCAACTTCAATTTCAAATTCAATTTCAACTTCAATTTTAACTTCAATTTCAACTTAAATTTCAACTTAAATTTCAACTTCAATTTTAACTTTAATTTCAACTTCAATTTCAAATTTAATTTCAACTTCAGTTTTAATTTCAACTTCAATTTCAACTTCAATTTCTACTTCAATTTCAACTTCAATTTTCACTTCAATTTTAACTTTCAATTTCAACTTCAATTTCAACTTCAATTTCAACTTCAATTTCAACTTCAATTTAAACATCAATTTCAACTTCAATATCAACTTCAATTTCAACTTCAATTTCAACTTCAATTTCAACTTCAATTTCAACTTCAATTTCAACTTCAATTTCAACTTCAACTTCACTTTCAAGTTCACCTTCAAATTCAACTTCAGTTTCAACTTCAATTTCAACTTCAATTTCAACTTCAATTTCAACTTCAAATTTAACTTCAATTTTAACTTTAATTTCAACTTCAACTTCAATTTCAAACTTAACTTCAACTTCAACTTAACTTCAACTTCAACGTCAATTTCAACTTCAACTTCACTTTCAAGTTCAACTTCAAATTCAAATTCAACTTCAACTTTAACTTTACTTAAACTTAAACTTCAATTTTAACTTCAATTTCAACTTCAATTTCAACTTAAATTTCAACTTAAATTTCAACTTCAATTTTAACTTCAATTTCAACTTCAATTTCAAATTTAATTTCAACTTCAGTTTTAATTTCAACTTCAATTTCAACTTCAATTTCTACTTCAATTTCAACTTTAATTTTAACTTCAATTTTAACTTTCAATTTCAACTTCAATTTCAACTTCAATTTCAACTTCAATTTCAACTTCAATTTTAACATCAATTTCAACTTCAATTTCAACTTCAATTTCAACTTCAATTTCAACTTAAATTTCAACTTCAGTTTCAACTTCAATTTCAACTTCAATTTCAACTTCAACTTTAATTTCAACTTCAATTTCAATTTCAATTTCAACTTCAATTTCAACTTCAATTTCAACTTCAATTTCAACTCCAATTTCAACTTCAATTTCAACTTCAATTTCAACTTCAATTTCAACTTCAATTTCAAATTCAATTTCAACTTCAATTTTAACTTAAATTTCAACTTAAATTTCAACTTAAATTTCAACTTCAATTTTAACTTTAATTTCAACTTCAATTTCAAATTTAATTTCAACTTCAGTTTTAATTTCAACTTCAATTTCAACTTCAATTTCTACTTCAATTTCAACTTCAATTTTCACTTCAATTTTAACTTTCAATTTCAACTTCAATTTCAACTTCAATTTCAACTTCAATTTCAACTTCAATTTCAACTTCAATTTAAACATCAATTTCAACTTCAATATCAACTTCAATTTCAACTTCAATTTCAACTTCAATTTCAACTTCAATTTCAACTTCAATTTCAACTTCAATTTCAACTTCAACTTCACTTTCAAGTTCACCTTCAAATTCAACTTCAGTTTCAACTTCAATTTCAACTTCAATTTCAACTTCAATTTCAACTTCAAATTTAACTTCAATTTTAACTTTAATTTCAACTTCAACTTCAATTTCAAACTTAACTTCAACTTCAACTTAACTTCAACTTCAACGTCAATTTCAACTTCAACTTCACTTTCAAGTTCAACTTCAAATTCAAATTCAACTTCAACTTTAACTTTACTTAAACTTAAACTTCAATTTTAACTTCAATTTCAACTTCAATTTCAACTTAAATTTCAACTTAAATTTCAACTTCAATTTTAACTTCAATTTCAACTTCAATTTCAAATTTAATTTCAACTTCAGTTTTAATTTCAACTTCAATTTCAACTTCAATTTCTACTTCAATTTCAACTTTAATTTTAACTTCAATTTTAACTTTCAATTTCAACTTCAATTTCAACTTCAATTTCAACTTCAATTTCAACTTCAATTTTAACATCAATTTCAACTTCAATTTCAACTTCAATTTCAACTTCAATTTCAACTTCAATTTCAACTTCAATTTCAACTTCAATTTCAACTTCAATTTCAACTTCAATTTCAACTTCAACTTCACTTTCAAGTTCACCTTCAATTTCAACTTCAATTTCAACTTCAATTTTAACATCAATTTCAACTTCAATTTCAACTTCAATTTCAACTTCAATTTCAACTTCAATTTCAACTTCAATTTCAACTTCAATTTCAACTTCAATTTCAACTTCAATTTCAACTTCAACTTCACTTTCAAGTTCACCTTCAAATTCAACTTCAGTTTCAACTTCAATTTCAACTTCAATTTCAAATTTAATTTCAACTTCAGTTTTAATTTCAACTTCAATTTCAACTTCAATTTCTACTTCAATTTCAACTTCAATTTTAACTTCAATTTTAACTTTCAATTTCAACTTCAATTTCAACTTCAATTTTAACTTCAATTTCAAATTCAATTTCAACTTCAATTTCAACTTCAATTTCAACTTCATTTTCAACTTCAATTTTAACTTCAATTTTAACTTCAATTTCAACTTCAATTTCAACTTCAATTTCAACTTCAATTTCAACTTCAATTTCAACTTCAATTTAGACTTCAATTTTAATTTCAATTTCAACTTCAATTTCAACTTCAATTTCAACTTCAATTTCAACTTCAATTTCAATTTCAACTTCAATTTCAACTTCAATTTCAACTTCAATTTCAACTTCAATTTCAACTTCAATTTCAACTTCAATTTCAACTTCAATTTCAACTTCAATTTTAACATCAATTTCAACTTAAATTTCAACTTAAATTTCAACTTAAATTTCAACTTCAATTTTAACTTCAATTTCAACTTCAATTTCAACTTAAATTTCAACTTCAGTTTCAACTTCAATTTCAACTTCAATTTCAACTTCAACTTTAATTTCAACTTCAATTTCAATTTCAATTTCAACTTCAATTTCAACTTCAATTTCAACTTCAATTTCAACTCCAATTTCAACTTCAATTTCAACTTCAATTTCAACTTCAATTTCAACTTCAATTTCAAATTCAATTTCAACTTCAATTTTAACTTCAATTTCAACTTAAATTTCAACTTAAATTTCAACTTCAATTTTAACTTTAATTTCAACTTCAATTTCAAATTTAATTTCAACTTCAGTTTTAATTTCAACTTCAATTTCAACTTCAATTTCTACTTCAATTTCAACTTCAATTTTCACTTCAATTTTAACTTTCAATTTCAACTTCAATTTCAACTTCAATTTCAACTTCAATTTCAACTTCAATTTAAACATCAATTTCAACTTCAATATCAACTTCAATTTCAACTTCAATTTCAACTTCAATTTCAACTTCAATTTCAACTTCAATTTCAACTTCAATTTCAACTTCAACTTCACTTTCAAGTTCACCTTCAAATTCAACTTCAGTTTCAACTTCAATTTCAACTTCAATTTCAACTTCAATTTCAACTTCAAATTTAACTTCAATTTTAACTTTAATTTCAACTTCAACTTCAATTTCAAACTTAACTTCAACTTCAACTTAACTTCAACTTCAACGTCAATTTCAACTTCAACTTCACTTTCAAGTTCAACTTCAAATTCAAATTCAACTTCAACTTTAACTTTACTTAAACTTAAACTTCAATTTTAACTTCAATTTCAACTTCAATTTCAACTTAAATTTCAACTTAAATTTCAACTTCAATTTCAACTTCAATTTCAACTTCAATTTCAACTTCAATTTCAACTTCAACTTCACTTTCAAGTTCACCTTCAAATTCAACTTCAGTTTCAACTTCAATTTCAACTTCAATTTCAACTTCAAATTTAACTTCAATTTTAACTTTAATTTCAACTTCAACTTCAATTTCAAACTTAATTTCAACTTCAACTTAACTTCAACTTCAACGTCAATTTCAACTTCAACTTCACTTTCAAGTTCAACTTCAAATTCAAATTCAACTTCAACTTTAACTTTACTTAAACTTAAACTTCAATTTTAACTTCAATTTCAACTTCAATTTCAACTTCAATTTCAACTTCAATTTCAACTTCAATTTCAATTTCAACTTCAATTTCAACTTCAATTTCAACTTCAATTTCAACTTCAATTTCAACTTCAATTTCAACTTCAATTTCAACTTCAATTTCAACTTCAATTTTAACATCAATTTCAACTTCAATTTCAACTTAAATTTCAACTTAAATTTCAACTTCAATTTTAACTTCAATTTCAACTTCAATTTCAACTTAAATTTCAACTTCAGTTTCAACTTCAATTTCAACTTCAATTTCAACTTCAACTTTAATTTCAACTTCAATTTCAATTTCAATTTCAACTTCAATTTCAACTTCAATTTCAACTTCAATTTCAACTCCAATTTCAACTTCAATTTCAACTTCAATTTCAACTTCAATTTCAACTTCAATTTCAACTTCAATTTCAAATTCAATTTCAACTTCAATTTTAACTTCAATTTCAACTTAAATTTCAACTTAAATTTCAACTTCAATTTTAACTTTAATTTCAACTTCAATTTCAAATTTAATTTCAACTTCAGTTTTAATTTCAACTTCAATTTCAACTTCAATTTCTACTTCAATTTCAACTTCAATTTTCACTTCAATTTTAACTTTCAATTTCAACTTCAATTTCAACTTCAATTTCAACTTCAATTTCAACTTCAATTTAAACATCAATTTCAACTTCAATATCAACTTCAATTTCAACTTCAATTTCAACTTCAATTTCAACTTCAATTTCAACTTCAATTTCAACTTCAATTTCAACTTCAACTTCACTTTCAAGTTCACCTTCAAATTCAACTTCAGTTTCAACTTCAATTTCAACTTCAATTTCAACTTCAATTTCAACTTCAAATTTAACTTCAATTTTAACTTTAATTTCAACTTCAACTTCAATTTCAAACTTAACTTCAACTTCAACTTAACTTCAACTTCAACGTCAATTTCAACTTCAACTTCACTTTCAAGTTCAACTTCAAATTCAAATTCAACTTCAACTTTAACTTTACTTAAACTTAAACTTCAATTTTAACTTCAATTTCAACTTCAATTTCAACTTAAATTTCAACTTAAATTTCAACTTCAATTTTAACTTCAATTTCAACTTCAATTTCAAATTTAATTTCAACTTCAGTTTTAATTTCAACTTCAATTTCAACTTCAATTTCTACTTCAATTTCAACTTTAATTTTAACTTCAATTTTAACTTTCAATTTCAACTTCAATTTCAACTTCAATTTCAACTTCAATTTCAACTTCAATTTTAACATCAATTTCAACTTCAATTTCAACTTCAATTTCAACTTCAATTTCAACTTCAATTTCAACTTCAATTTCAACTTCAATTTCAACTTCAATTTCAACTTCAATTTCAACTTCAATTTCAACTTCAACTTCACTTTCAAGTTCACCTTCAAATTCAACTTCAGTTTCAACTTCAATTTCAACTTCAATTTCAACTTCAAATTTAACTTCAATTTTAACTTTAATTTCAACTTCAACTTCAATTTCAAACTTAATTTCAACTTCAACTTAACTTCAACTTCAACGTCAATTTCAACTTCAACTTCACTTTCAAGTTCAACTTCAAATTCAAATTCAACTTCAACTTTAACTTTACTTAAACTTAAACTTCAATTTTAACTTCAATTTCAACTTCAATTTCAACTTCAATTTCAACTTTAATTTTAACTTCAATTTCAACTTCAATTTTAAATTTCAATTTCAACTTCAATTTCAACTTCAATTTTAACATCAATTTCAACTTCAATTTCAACTTCAATTTCAACTTCAATTTCAAATTCAAACTTAACTTCAAATTCAATTTCAACTTCAATTTGAACTTCAATTTCAACTTCAACTTTAACTTTACTTAAACTTAAACTTCAATTTTAACTTCAATTTCAACTTTAATTTCAACTTCAATTTTAACTTCAATTTTAACTTTCAATTTCAACTTCAATTTCAACTTCAATTTCAACTTCAATTTCAACTTCAATTTTAACATCAATTTCAACTTCAATTTCAACTTCAATTTCAACTTCAACTTCACTTTCAAGTTCACCTTCAAATTCAACTTCAATTTCAACTTCAATTTCAACTTCAATTTCACCTCCAATTTCAACTTCAATTTCAAATTCAAATTCAACTTCAATTTCAACTTCATTTTCAACTTCAATTTTAACTTCAATTTCAACTTCAATTTCAACTCCAATTTCAACTTCAATTTCAACTTCAATTTCAACTCCAATTTCAACTTCAATTTCAACTTCAATTTCAAATTCAATTTCAACTTCAATTTCAACTTCAATTTCAACTTCATTTTCAACTTCAATTTTAACTTCAATTTTAACTTCAATTTCAACTTCAATTTCAACTTCAATTTCAACTTCAATTTCAACTTCAATTTCAACTTCAATTTCGACTTCAATTTTAATTTCAATTTCAACTTCAATTTCAACTTCAATTTCGACTTCAATTTCAACTTCAATTTCAACTTCAATTTCAACTTCAATTTCAATTTCAATTTCAACTTCAATTTCAACTTCAATTTCAACTTCAATTTCAACTTCAATTTCAACTCCAATTTCAACTTCAATTTCAACTTCAATTTCAACTTCAATTTCAACTTCAATTTCAAATTCAATTTCAACTTCAATTTTTACTTCAATTTCAACTTAAATTTCAACTTAAATTTCAACTTCAATTTTATCTTCAATTTCAACTTCAATTTCAAATTTAATTTCAACTTCAGTTTTAATTTCAACTTCAATTTCAACTTCAATTTCTACTTCAATTTCAACTTCAATTTTAACTTCAATTTTAACTTTCAATTTCAACTTCAATTTCAACTTCAATTTCAACTTCAATTTCAACTTCAATTTTAACATCAATTTCAACTTCAATTTCAACTTCAATTTCAACTTCAATTTCAACTTCAATTTCAACTTCAATTTCAACTTCAATTTCAACTTCAATTTCAACTTCAATTTCAACTTCAACTTCACTTTCAAGTTCACCTTCAAATTCAACTTCAGTTTCAACTTCAATTTCAACTTCAATTTCAACTTCAAATTTAACTTCAATTTTAAACTTTAATTTCAACTTCAACTTCAATTTCAAACTTAATTTCAACTTCAACTTAACTTCAACTTCAACGTCAATTTCAACTTCAACTTCACTTTCAAGTTCAACTTCAAATTCAAATTCAACTTCAACTTTAACTTTACTTAAACTTAAACTTCAATTTTAACTTCAATTTCAACTTCAATTTCAACTTCAATTTCAACTTTAATTTTAACTTCAATTTCAACTTCAATTTTAAATTTCAATTTCAACTTCAATTTCAACTTCAATTTCAACTTCAATTTTAACTTCAATTTCAACTTCAATTTCAACTTCAATTTCAACTTTAATTTTAACTTCAATTTCAACTTCAATTTTAAATTTCAATTTCAACTTCAATTTCAACTTCAATTTTAACATCAATTTCAACTTCAATTTCAACTTCAATTTCAACTTCAATTTCAAATTCAAACTTAACTTCAAATTCAATTTCAACTTCAATTTGAACTTCAATTTCAACTTCAACTTTAACTTTACTTAAACTTAAACTTCAATTTTAACTTCAATTTCAACTTTAATTTCAACTTCAATTTTAACTTCAATTTTAACTTTCAATTTCAACTTCAATTTCAACTTCAATTTCAACTTCAATTTCAACTTCAATTTTAACATCAATTTCAACTTCAATTTCAACTTCAATTTCAACTTCAACTTCACTTTCAAGTTCACCTTCAAATTCAACTTCAATTTCAACTTCAATTTCAACTTCAATTTCACCTCCAATTTCAACTTCAATTTCAAATTCAAATTCAACTTCAATTTCAACTTCATTTTCAACTTCAATTTTAACTTCAATTTCAACTTCAATTTCAACTCCAATTTCAACTTCAATTTCAACTTCAATTTCAACTCCAATTTCAACTTCAATTTCAACTTCAATTTCAAATTCAATTTCAACTTCAATTTCAACTTCAATTTCAACTTCATTTTCAACTTCAATTTTAACTTCAATTTTAACTTCAATTTCAACTTCAATTTCAACTTCAATTTCAACTTCAATTTCAACTTCAATTTCAACTTCAACTTCAATTTCAAACTTAACTTCAACTTCAACTTAACTTCAACTTCAACGTCAATTTCAACTTCAACTTCACTTTCAAGTTCAACTTCAAATTCAAATTCAACTTCAACTTTAACTTTACTTAAACTTAAACTTCAATTTTAACTTCAATTTCAACTTCAATTTCAACTTAAATTTCAACTTAAATTTCAACTTCAATTTTAACTTCAATTTCAACTTCAATTTCAAATTTAATTTCAACTTCAGTTTTAATTTCAACTTCAATTTCAACTTCAATTTCTACTTCAATTTCAACTTCAATTTTAACTTCAATTTTAACTTTCAATTTCAACTTCAATTTCAACTTCAATTTCAACTTCAATTTCAAATTCAATTTCAACTTCAATTTCAACTTCAATTTCAACTTCATTTTCAACTTCAATTTTAACTTCAATTTTAACTTCAATTTCAACTTCAATTTCAACTTCAATTTCAACTTCAATTTCAACTTCAATTTCAACTTCAATTTAGACTTCAATTTTAATTTCAATTTCAACTTCAATTTCAACTTCAATTTCAACTTCAATTTCAACTTCAATTTCAATTTCAACTTCAATTCCAACTTCAATTTCAACTTCAATTTCAACTTCAATTTCAACTTCAATTTCAACTTCAATTTCAACTTCAATTTCAACTTCAATTTCAACTTCAATTTTAACATCAATTTCAACTTCAATTTCAACTTAAATTTCAACTTAAATTTCAACTTCAATTTTAACTTCAATTTCAACTTCAATTTCAACTTAAATTTCAACTTCAGTTTCAACTTCAATTTCAACTTCAATTTCAACTTCAACTTTAATTTCAACTTCAATTTCAATTTCAATTTCAACTTCAATTTCAACTTCAATTTCAACTTCAATTTCAACTCCAATTTCAACTTCAATTTCAACTTCAATTTCAACTTCAATTTCAACTTCAATTTCAAATTCAATTTCAACTTCAATTTTAACTTCAATTTCAACTTAAATTTCAACTTAAATTTCAACTTCAATTTTAACTTTAATTTCAACTTCAATTTCAAATTTAATTTCAACTTCAGTTTTAATTTCAACTTCAATTTCAACTTCAATTTCTACTTCAATTTCAACTTCAATTTTCACTTCAATTTTAACTTTCAATTTCAACTTCAATTTCAACTTCAATTTAAACATCAATTTCAACTTCAATATCAACTTCAATTTCAACTTCAATTTCAACTTCAATTTCAACTTCAATTTCAACTTCAATTTCAACTTCAATTTCAACTTCAACTTCACTTTCAAGTTCACCTTCAAATTCAACTTCAGTTTCAACTTCAATTTCAACTTCAATTTCAACTTCAATTTCAACTTCAAATTTAACTTCAATTTTAACTTTAATTTCAACTTCAACTTCAATTTCAAACTTAACTTCAACTTCAACTTAACTTCAACTTCAACGTCAATTTCAACTTCAACTTCACTTTCAAGTTCAACTTCAAATTCAAATTCAACTTCAACTTTAACTTTACTTAAACTTAAACTTCAATTTTAACTTCAATTTCAACTTCAAATTCAACTTAAATTTCAACTTAAATTTCAACTTCAATTTTAACTTCAATTTCAACTTCAATTTCAAATTTAATTTCAACTTCAGTTTTAATTTCAACTTCAATTTCAACTTCAATTTCTACTTCAATTTCAACTTTAATTTTAACTTCAATTTTAACTTTCAATTTCAACTTCAATTTCAACTTCAATTTCAACTTCAATTTCAACTTCAATTTTAACATCAATTTCAACTTCAATTTCAACTTCAATTTCAACTTCAATTTCAACTTCAATTTCAACTTCAATTTCAACTTCAATTTCAACTTCAATTTCAACTTCAACTTCACTTTTAAGTTCACCTTCAAATTCAACTTCAGTTTCAACTTCAATTTCAACTTCAATTTCAACTTCAAATTTAACTTCAATTTTAACTTTAATTTCAACTTCAACTTCAATTTCAAACTTAATTTCAACTTCAACTTAACTTCAACTTCAACGTCAATTTCAACTTCAACTTCACTTTCAAGTTCAACTTCAAATTCAAATTCAACTTCAACTTTAACTTTACTTAAACTTAAACTTCAATTTTAACTTCAATTTCAACTTCAATTTCAACTTCAATTTCAACTTCAATTTCAACTTCAATTTCAATTTCAACTTCAATTTCAACTTCAATTTCAACTTCAATTTCAACTTCAATTTCAACTTCAATTTCACCTTCAATTTCAACTTCAATTTCAACTTCAATTTCAACTTCAATTTTAACATCAATTTCAACTTCAATTTCAACTTAAATTTCAACTTAAATTTCAACTTCAATTTTAACTTCAATTTCAACTTCAATTTCAACTTAAATTTCAACTTCAGTTTCAACTTCAATTTCAACTTCAATTTCAACTTCAACTTTAATTTCAACTTCAATTTCAATTTCAATTTCAACTTCAATTTCAACTTCAATTTCAACTTCAATTTCAACTCCAATTTCAACTTCAATTTCAACTTCAATTTCAACTTCAATTTCAACTTCAATTTCAAATTCAATTTCAACTTCAATTTTAACTTCAATTTCAACTTAAATTTCAACTTAAATTTCAACTTCAATTTTAACTTTAATTTCAACTTCAATTTCAAATTTAATTTCAACTTCAATTTCAACTTCAATTTCTACTTCAATTTCAACTTCAATTTTCACTTCAATTTTAACTTTCAATTTCAACTTCAATTTCAACTTCAATTTCAACTTCAATTTCAACTTCAATTTAAACATCAATTTCAACTTCAATATCAACTTCAATTTCAACTTCAATTTCAACTTCAATTTCAACTTCAATTTCAACTTCAATTTCAACTTCAATTTCAACTTCAACTTCACTTTCAAGTTCACCTTCAAATTCAACTTCAGTTTCAACTTCAATTTCAACTTCAATTTCAACTTCAATTTCAACTTCAAATTTAACTTCAATTTTAACTTTAATTTCAACTTCAACTTCAATTTCAAACTTAACTTCAACTTCAACTTAACTTCAACTTCAACGTCAATTTCAACTTCAACTTCACTTTCAAGTTCAACTTCAAATTCAAATTCAACTTCAACTTTAACTTTACTTAAACTTAAACTTCAATTTTAACTTCAATTTCAACTTCGATTTCAACTTCAATCTTAACTTCAATTTCAACTTCAACTTTCAACTTCAATTTCAACTTCAATTTCAACTTTAATTTCAACTTCAATTTTAACTTCAATTTCAACATCAACTACAATTTTCAAACTTAATTTCAACTTCAACTTCACCTTCAAGTTCAACTTCAAATTTAACTTCAATTTCAACTTCAATTTCAACTTCAATTTCAACTTCAATTTCAAATTCAATTTCAACTTCAATTTCAACTTCAATTTCAACTTCAATTTTAACTTCAATATCAACTTCAATTTCAACTTCAATTTCAACTTCAATTTCAACTTCAACTTCACTTTCAAGTTCACCTTCAAATTCAACTTCAGTTTCAACTTCAATTTCAACTTCAATTTCAACTTCAAATTTAACTTCAATTTTAACTTTAATTTCAACTTCAACTTCAATTTCAAACTTAATTTCAACTTCAACTTAACTTCAACTTCAACGTCAATTTCAACTTCAACTTCACTTTCAAGTTCAACTTCAAATTCAAATTCAACTTCAACTTTAACTTTACTTAAACTTAAACTTCAATTTTAACTTCAATTTCAACTTCAATTTCAACTTCACTTTCAACTTCAATTTCAACTTCAATTTCAATGTCAATTTCAATGTCAATTTCAATGTCAATTTCAATGTCAATTTCAACTTCAATTTCAACTTCAATTTTAACTTCGATTTCAACTTCAATCTTAACTTCAATTTCAATTTCACTTTTAACTTCAATTTTGACTTCAATTTTAACTTCGATTTCAACTTCAATTTCAACTTCAACTTCAATTTCAAACTTAACATCAACTTGAACTTTATTTCAACTTCAACTTCAACTTACTTTCAAGTTCAATTTCAACTTCAATTTCAACTTCAATTTCAACTTCAATTTCAATTCCAATTTCAACTACAATTTCAACTTCAATTTCAACTTAAATTTTAACTTAAATTTCAAATTCAACTTCAACTTCAATTTCAACTTCAATTTCAACTTTAATTCCAACTTCAATTTCAACTTCAATTTCAACATCAACTTCAATTTCAAACTTAATTTCAACTTCAACTTCACTTTCAATTTCAACTTCAATTTCAACTTTAATTTCAACTCCAATTTCAACTTCAATTTCAACTTCAATTTCAACTTATTTCAACTTCAATTTCAACTTCAATTTCAACTTCAATTTTAACTTCAATTTCAACTTCAAATTCAACTTCAATTTTAACTTCAATTTCAACTTCAAATTCAACTTCGATTTCAACTTCAAACTTAACTTCAACTTCAACTTCACCTTCAAGTTTAACTTAAAATTCAACTTAAACTTAAACTTTAACCATAATTTAAACTTAAACTTCAATTTTAGTTTCAATTTCAACTTCAACTTTCAACTTCAATTTCAACTTCAATTTCAACTTTAATTTCAACTTCAATTTTAACTTCAATTTCAACATCAACTACAATTTCAAACTTAATTTCAACTTCAACTTCACCTTCAAGTTCAACTTCAAATTTAACTTCAATTTCAACTTCAATTTCAACTTCAATTTCAAATTCAATTTCAACTTCAATTTCAACTTCAATTTCAACTTCAATTTCAACTTCAATTTCAACTTCAATTTCAACTTTAATTCCAACTTCAATTTCAACTTCAATTTTAACTTCAATTTCAACTTCAATTTCAACTTCAATTTCAACTTCAATTTCAACTTCAATTTCAACTTCAATTTCAACTTCAATTTCAACTTCAATTTCAACTTCAATTTCAACTTTAATTTCAACTTCAATTTCAACTTCAATTTCAAATTCAATTTCAACTTCAATTTCAACTTCAATTTCAACTTCACTTTCAACTTCACTTTCAACTTCAATTTCAACTTCAACTTAACTTCAACTTTAACTTCAACTTCACTTTCAAGTTCAACTTCAAATTCATCTTCAACTTAACTTCAACTTCAACTTCAACTTCACTTTCAAGTTCAACTTCAAATTCATCTTCAACTTTAACTTCAATTAAACTTAAAATTCAATTTTAACTTCAATTTCAACTTCAATTTCAGTTTCAACTTTCAAATTCAACTTCAATTTCAACTTCAATTTCAACTCCAATTTAAACTTCAATTTCAACTTCAATTTCAACTTCAATTTCAATTTCAATTTCAACTTCAATTTCAACTTCAATTTCAATTTCAACTTTAATTTCAACTCCAATTTCAACTTCAATTTCAACTTCAATTTCAACTTCAATTTCAACTTCAAATTCAACTTCAAATTCATCTTCAACTTAACTTCAACTTCAACTTCAACTTCACTTTCAAGTTCAACTTCAAATTCATCTTCAACTTTAACTTCAATTAAACTTAAAATTCAATTTTAACTTCAATTTCAACTTCAATTTCAGTTTCAACTTTCAAATTCAACTTCAATTTCAACTTCAATTTCAACTCCAATTTAAACTTCAATTTCAACTTCAATTTCAACTTCAATTTCAATTTCAATTTCAACTTCAATTTCAACTTCAAATTTCAATTTCAACTTTAATTTCAACTCCAATTTCAACTTCAATTTCAACTTCAATTTCAACTTCAATTTCAACTTCAAATTCAACTTCAATTTCAACTTCAAACTTAACTTCAACTTCAACTTCATCTTCAAGTTTACTTTAAAATTCAACTTAAATTTCAACTTTAACCACAACTTAAAACATAAACTTAAATTTTAACTTCAATTTCAAATTCAACTTCAACTTCAATTTCAACTTCAATTTCAACTTTAATTCCAACTTCAATTTCAACTTCAATTTCAACATCAACTTCAATTTCAAACTTAATTTCAACTTCAACTTCACTTTCAATTTCAACTTCAATTTCAACTTTAATTTCAACTCCAATTTCAACTTCAATTTCAACTTCAATTTCAACTTCAATTTCAACTTCAATTTCAACTTCAATTTCAACTTCAATTTTAACTTCAATTTCAACTTCAAATTCAACTTCAATTTTAACTTCAATTTCAACTTCAAATTCAACTTCGATTTCAACTTCAAACTTAACTTCAACTTCAACTTCACCTTCAAGTTTAACTTAAAATTCAACTTAAACTTAAACTTTAACCATAATTTAAACTTAAACTTCAATTTTAACTTCAATTTCAACTTCAACTTTCAACTTCAATTTCAACTTCAATTTCAACTTCAATTTCAACTTCAATTTCAACTTCAATTTCAACTTCAATTTTAACTTCAATTTCAACTTCAAATTCAACTTCAATTTTAACTTCAATTTCAACTTCAAATTCAACTTCGATTTCAACTTCAAACTTAACTTCAACTTCAACTTCACCTTCAAGTTTAACTTAAAATTCAACTTAAACTTAAACTTTAACCATAATTTAAACTTAAACTTCAATTTTAACTTCAATTTCAACTTCAACTTTCAACTTCAATTTCAACTTCAATTTCAACTTCAATTTCAACTTCAATTTCAACTTCAATTTCAACTTCAATTTCAACTTCAATTTCAACTTCAATTTTAACTTCAATTTCAACTTCAAATTCAACTTCAATTTTAACTTCAATTTCAACTTCAAATTCAACTTCGATTTCAACTTCAAACTTAACTTCAACTTCAACTTCACCTTCAAGTTTAACTTAAAATTCCACTTAAACTTAAACTTTAACCATAATTTAAACTTAAACTTCAATTTTAACTTCAATTTCAACTTCAACTTTCAACTTCAATTTCAACTTCAATTTCAACTTTAATTTCAACTTCAATTTTAACTTCAATTTCAACATCAACTACAATTTCAAAACTTAATTTCAACTTCAACTTCACCTTCAAGTTCAACTTCAAATTTAACTTCAATTTCAACTTCAATTTCAACTTCAATTTCAACTTCAATTTCAAATTCAATTTCAACTTCAATTTCAACTTCAATTTCAACTTCAATTTTAACTTCAATATCAACTTCAATTTCAACTTCAATTTCAACTTCAATTTCAACTTCAATTTCAACTTCAATTTCAACTTCAATTTCAACTTTAATTCCAACTTCAATTTCAACTTCAATTTTAACTTCAATTTCAACTTCAATTACAACTTCAATTTCAACTTCAATTTCAACTTCAATTTCAACTTCAATTTCAACTTCAATTTCAACTTCAATTTCAACTTCAATTTCAACTTTAATTTCAACTTCAATTTCAACTTCAATTTCAAATTCAATTTCAACTTCAATTTTCAACTTCAATTTCAACTTCACTTTCAACTTCACTTTCAACTTCAATTTCAACTTCAATTTCAATGTCAATTTCAATGTCAATTTCAATGTCAATTTCAATGTCAATTTCAATGTCAATTTCAACTTCAATTTCAACTTCAATTTTAACTTCGATTTCAACTTCAACTTCAACTTACTTTCAAGTTCAATTTCAACTTCAATTTCAACTTCAATTTCAACTTCAATTTCAACTTCAATTTCAACTTCAATTTCAATTCCAATTTCAACTTCAATTTCAACTTCAATTTCAACTTCAATTTTAACTTCAATTTCAACTTCAAATTCAACTTCAATTTTAACTTCAATTTCAACTTCAAATTCAACTTCAATTTAACTTCAATTTCAACTTCAATTTCAACTTCAATTTCAACTTCAATTTCAACTTCAATTTCAACTTCAATTTCAACTTCAACTTCAACTTACTTTCAAGTTCAATTTCAACTTCAATTTCAACTTCAATTTCAACTTCAATTTCAACTTCAATTCAACTTCAATTTCAATTCCAATTTCAACTTCAATTTCAACTTCAATTTCAACTTCAATTTTAACTTCAATTTCAACTTCAAATTCAACTTCAAACTTAACTTCAACTTCAACTTCACCTTCAAGTTTAACTTAAAATTCAACTTAAACTTAAACTTTAACCATAATTTAAACTTAAACTTCAATTTTAACTTCAATTTCAACTTCAACTTTCAACTTCAATTTCAACTTCAACTTCAACTTTAATTTCAACTTCAATTTCAACTTCAATTCAACATCAACTACAAATTCAAACTTAATTTCAACTTCAACTTCACCTTCAAGTTCAACTTCAAATTTAACTTCAATTTCAACTTCAATTTCAACTTCAATTTCAACTTCAATTTCAAATTCAATTTCAACTTCAATTTCAACTTCAATTTCAACTTCAATTTCAACTTCAATTTCAACTTTAATTTCAACTTCAATTTTAACTTCAATATCAACTTCAATTTCAACTTCAATTTCAACTTCAATTTCAACTTCAATTTCAACTTCAATTTCAACTTCAATTTCAACTTTAATTCCAACTTCAATTTCAACTTCAATTTTAACTTCAATTTCAACTTCAATTTCAACTTCAATTTCAACTTCAATTTCAACTTCAATTTCAACTTCAATTTTAACTTCAATTTCAACTTCAATTTCAACTTCAATTTCAACTTCAATTTCAACTTCAATTTCAACTTCAATTTCAACTTCAATTTCAACTTCAATTTCAACTTCAATTTCAACTTCAATTTCAACTTCAATTTTAACTTCAATATCAACTTCAATTTCAACTTCAATTTCAACTTCAATTTCAACTTCAATTTCAACTTCAATTTCAACTTCAATTTCAACTTTAATTCCAACTTCAATTTCAACTTCAATTTTAACTTCAATTTCAACTTCAATTTTAACTTCAATTTCAACTTCAATTTCAACTTCAATTTCAACTTCAATTTCAACTTCAATTTCAACTTCAATTTCAACTTCAATTTCAACTTCAATTTCAACTTCAATTTCAACTTCAATTTCAACTTTAATTTCAACTTCAATTTCAACTTCAATTTCAAATTCAATTTCAACTTCAATTTCAACTTCAATTTCAACTTCACTTTCAACTTCACTTCCAACTTCAATTTCAACTTCAATTTCAATGTCAATTTCAATGTCAATTTCAATGTCAAATTTCAATGTCAATTTCAACTTCAATTTCAACTTCAATTTTAACTTCGATTTCAACTTCAATCTTAACTTCAATTTCAATTTCACTTTTAACTTCAATTTTGACTTCAATTTTAACTTCGATTTCAACTTCAATTTCAACTTCAACTTCAATTTCAAACTTAACATCAACTTGAACTTTATTTCAACTTCAACTTCAACTTACTTTCAAGTTCAATTTCAACTTCAATTTCAACTTCAATTTCAACTTCAATTTCAATTCCAATTTCAACTTCAATTTCAAACTTCAATTTCAACTTCAATTTTAACTTCAATTTCAACTTCAAATTCAACTTCAATTTTAACTTCAATTTCAACTTCAAATTCAACTTCAATTTCAACTTCAAACTTAACTTCAACTTCAACTTCACCTTCAAGTTTAACTTAAAATTCAACTTAAACTTAAACTTTAACCATAATTTAAACTTAAACTTCAATTTTAACTTCAATTTCAACTTCAACTTTCAACTTCAATTTCAACTTCAACTTCAACTTTAATTTCAACTTCAATTTCAACTTCAATTTCAACATCAACTACAATTTCAACTTAATTTCAACTTCAACTTTCACCTTCAAGTTCAACTTCAAATTTAACTTCAATTTCAACTTCAATTTCAACTTCAATTTCAACTTCAATTTCAACTTCAATTTCAATTCCATTTCAACTTCAATTTCAACTTCAATTTCAACTTCAATTTTAACTTCAATTTCAACTTCAAATTCAACTTCAATTTTAACTTCAATTTCAACTTCAAATTCAACTTCAATTTCAACTTCAAACTTAACTTCAACTTC
>JAUPFP010000232.1:7500-62926 GCA_036925085.1 Brachycybe producta
TGGTGAATGGTGTTGGAAAGGCTCTGGTGGCGTCACAGACGGGAAGGAGACGTAGAAAGGCTAGTCGTCAGGGTTGCTGGCAAGTTCGAGGGTAGAGGCGATGGCATAGTTGGTGGTGGAGTCTGTGTGGTCTCTTGGAGTCGGGCCTCGATTTGTAGGAGCTCCTCCTTTGGGAGTTGCACCGTACAAGGCAGACCCAGCTCGGTGAGGTGGATGCAGACTGCACGGAGGTATGCCAAGTTTGCCTCCCCTTCCTTCTTGTCCTTGGCTGCCTGACGAAAAGCAGCCTCTCTTTGTAGCTCCAAGTGGAGGTTTTCGAGAGGGGAAGGCACAGATCCGCCTCCCCCACGCTTTCCTCTAGCTGCAAATCCACCTGGGATGGGTTGGCCAGGCGCGATGCTATCGCGGAACGCCTGGTTAACCCCCATACCATGGTATTAATATCGATGCGGTCTTCCCGCTCCTCCCAGTAGTGCCTTGATGTCGTAACATCAAAGGGGACAATGCTGCTTGGAGCAGCAGTTTTCCCCTCGCGTCCGACATTGGTAGGTCGCTTGAAGCTTGCTTTTAGGCGCTTCTCCTTCCGCCGGTGAAAATTTTCCGGTTTAGAGGAGGTGCGGCGCCTATCTATTATGTTCGGCGACTCTCTTCTGGTTGTGGGCACACTTGTGGTGCCCGCCTTTTGTAGTTGACAGGTAGATTGAGAGAGGGGTCCAGCGGTCCCCGCCATTCCACTCTCTGTCTCATCTTCACTAGAAGAGGCAGACATCATTCTGCCTCCTCTCCATGAGCCTCTACCTGGCATGCTTAAGAGTTTGAAAGTTCTTACTTTTTTCTTTTGGTAAGTCCTGCTTCTGGTGTGCACTTCCAAATAACAGAAATCGGTCCCCGATCACTCTGTTATTATTTCAAGAGGTTCAATGAGGTCTGAAGGTCTGACGCATTGCACTTGAATTCAAAGGCTTGAAGGTGGCAAGTCTCAGCATCAAGCTCAGCTTCCGTGGGTTCCACCAAGTTTACCCTCGGCTGCTGAACGGGCGGAGGAACTTTGTGACCAACTCCCATAGGAGGGGTCCAAGTTCCCCCAGGAGGTATCCGCCCGGTCGAAACCGGCGGTGCCTCCCTCCGTACACCTCCCCGGTGCACGGGTGATGGTGGGATCTGCGGTTGCCCTCCTCGGATCCCATGGATCCCTTGGGGCAGACGTCCCTGCAACCGCAGGTAGTCTATCCCCCTGGCAACTGCAAGGAGTTCTTCCTCGGACCACGATGTCAACAATGACTCCGTGCCCTGCGGACTACCCAACAGAGTCCCCACCGACTCACTTAAGAGTTCCCCACCGTGTCCAACCGGACCGGTGGCAGTGGAGGCCAGGACACCGGCCAAAGGCCGCGTGCCTATCTCTGCTGGGGTCCTCACAACCCCTTCACCACCATCCAACGGTGTTCCGTCGGTGACAATGCCTCCACGGTGCGATCGCACCGTTACAAAGTCTCCGTACGGAGGTCGGTCCGTAGGGACATCCCCTAAGGCACCTTCCCCCACAAAACCCCCGTGTCCGTTCCCGCCAACAGCAACCAAACCAGGTTGCTGCCCCTCCGGCCGAATACCACGGCCGATGGTGCGGGAACGCAACTCCCATCTCTCGCCTACACCGTTACCTCGACCTACCATCGGGGAGAACGGGGTTTAGGCCGATTCTCACCGTGCGAACACGGACAGAAACGGCCACCACTTGTAGGTGAGAGAATCTATCTGGCGAATTCACAGACCAAAGTTCAGAAATCACCGTCAAACAATGGTAGAACCATACCAAACCGTAGTTTCACGGACAAATGTCCATGTCCCACGGTAACCGTACGGTTAGAGTCTCTTTTCACCGTCTTCGAACGGAGATTCACGGACAGCGGTCCGCAAATCACCGTCTACTAGCGGTGAAACTACCTTTTTACCGTGGTCGACCGGTAATTCACGGACAAAAATCCGCAATTCACCGTCTACTAACGGTAAAACTCCCTTTTCACCGTGTCTGCCCGGTGATACACGGACAAAAGCCCGCCACACACCGTCAAACACCGGTAAAACCGCAAATAACCACGGTATCACGGACAACGGTCTGTGTCCCACGGTTAGATTTACGGTTGGAGTATCAACGGAGTATCAACGGAGATACACGGACAAAAGTCCGTAATCTACCATCCAATGATGGTGAAACTCCCTTTTTATTGTGTTCAAACGGTGATCTACGGACAAAAGTCCGTATTCCACTGTCTACTTGTGGTAAAAAGTCCCTTTTTACCGTGTTCTACCGGTCTTGCAAGGTACACAACCGTGCTACCGGTATACTAGCGGTAAAATCACCGTTATCCCGCTTTCGAACGGTCCTGCACGGTCAACCACCGTGCCCACTGTCCTACTTGCGGATAACCTAGGGCTTTCCCCGGTAACCACCGCGGTATCACGGACAAACCGTCCGTGTCCCACGGTCCTTTACCGGACTACTTCGCCCTAAGCCGTTTTCCACCGTAGTACCATGGACAATTGTCCACGCCCTATGGGCGTACTCACGACTCCGGTCTACCAACCCTGACCGTGAACCGGTTTCTACCGTAGTTCCACGGACAATGGTCCGTGCCCTACGGTATACTACCGGTAAACTTGGCCGTAGATTGGTTTCAACTGTAGTCCCACGGACAAATGTCCGTGCCCCACGGTTTAATACCGATCTACCGGTAAAGTTCACGGTCAAAAACTGTTTTTCACCGCTGTACCGTGGACAAAGTCCACGCCCGGCAGTGGCAAACAGTTTCCACGGTCTTTCGACCGTCAAGAGCGGCAGCGGTGGCGCTACCCGGCGCCTCCACCAATTGTAACGACCCGACTTGGGTCCGTTGCAACACCCCAGCAAAACTTCCCCGTCTTACCGGATCCTTGACTCCCTTGGGGCCGAGGTCGAAGCGCGGACTGCCCGCTCTTGTCCGTCCGGTCCCTGGGTGACGCCGGTCGAGAGTCGATCTCCCCGTAGGTCGACGGACGAATGGCCGACGAACACGACGAAGAACCCACGGTAGACCCCCGATGGATCCTACCGTGGAACCGACGCGAAGTACCGGCTGAAATGACGGAAATAGGATGGTGGGTGGTTGGTGAAATCCCACTTGAACCCCCACCCTCCCCGCGGTAACTTCCCCAGAAAATAAGTGACACGGACTCAGTGTGTAGAGTGAAAATAATAATGATAATTTATTCACAGAATAAATGTAAACACTAAAAACACTCACTGGTTAGTTGGTTGGTTCTCTGCTGGATCATTTATCCAGCAGAGAACCAACAAAAGATGACCCCAAACAAGTGAAGGAACACTTGTTATTCCAAGGTAATAATCTCCTGGCTAATCCTGCCAGGAGAGAAGGTGTAAAACACCCAAAACCAAACAAAGAAAAAGATGAATGGTGGCCATCTTGGCCACCTGATGAAATTGAAGACACAACAAGCACATGCACAAGCATCCAGGGTCTAACTCACACTGCCTAGAATATAATGGCCGCCGCCATTATATACCCCCAGGCTGCTCCACCTGGGGGAGGACAGTGACCCTTGCTGGCCATTTTGTCGTCTGCCTGGCAACTAAATAGCCAGCCTAGCAGACGACACAGGAGATTTAGTTCTGCTCCACATAGAGAGCAAAACTGGGTTGTCACAACATGTAAACAATTTAATTTGTTTTTCTGTACCTAAGAGGCTGTATGAATTAAGTATTACAAATGTTTTTGATTTGAAATGGATTAAGCCTAATGTCCAATGAGTACCTAGACTCGTCATTGGTAGAAGGACAGCTATTAAATCCCTATTTAGGGCCTGGGTATTCATTATTTCCTCAACTAATGTGTCATAGTGTGACGGACCCTTTTCCTTAGGTAGAATCTGCTCTTTTACGTTAATATGAGCAAGTTTTCACTCGTATTGATAGTGAGTGGCTAGGTCACTAATTTTACTGGCCCGGGAGGACTAGACCAGTATAATGTCTGTTTTATGTCCTCACTAGTCTCTGACAAAAGACTTCACAGTCTTGAGGATCTTTAATCTCTGTATCTCTCGGACTTTCATCCGTAAATCTGCCTTAAGAATTGTGTAAAATATACTCACTCGTGTGTTGCAGGTTTGCACCTGTTGGGACCTCGAAGTATCCAAGAAAGGTGAAGACCTGTAATGATGAAATGCACAACCGTGGAATTTAAGCTTAAGTAAACAAAACCACCACTTAAGAGGGTATGAAAGTAAAATAACATAAAAAAATTCAGATTTAGTTTTCAAAACAGTCCAATAGATGGCGCTGTTGCAAATGCCATAAGAGTCCTGCAAAAAAAATTCAGAATTTGTTTCTATCAATCCCCAATAGATGGCGCCACACATTTTCTTTTTTCTAACATTTTTGGAAAAAAATATTTTGAAAAGATTTTCTAAATACAAATACATGGTTTAATAAAATATAGAGTGAGTTAAGTTTTGTTACATATTTCTTAATTCTGAAAATTTTGTATTATTAACAATACATAGAGGATGGTATTGAAGCTTTTTCAAATATTTTTCACCATTATTTTTATTTTTAATACATATTATAAGTTGCTACTTTTTTATGTTGAATTCCCATAGACTTCAATGTTATTAAAAACTAAATATGGATTTCAAAAATATAGAGTGACATTTGTTTTGTTACATATTTCTCAATTCTGAAAATTTTGTATTATTAACAATACATAGAGGATGGTATTGAAGCTTTTTCAAATATTTTTCACCATTATTTCTATTTTTTGTATAATTATAAAGTGACCCCTTTTGCCATGTTAAATTACATAGGAATACAGTATGTATACAGTAGGTATATACTATATCTATTGGTTAAGCTATAATTGTGATGTCATGTCCATAATTATCTATGTATATGACTTCACATCCATTGTTATCTACACATATATTTATAAAATAATTTATGACGTCATGTCCATACTAGTCTATGGCTATGATGTCATGTGCATTATTACCTATATTTTTAGTGTCATACAATTGCAAATGGGCTGACAAAATTTATGAAATATTTCTAAACCTTGTAAGGTTGTTAGCATAAATAAGCTATTTTGTAAGAGTTGCAATCATATGCAAGCCTTTCTGTGAGAATTGTAAGGAATTTAAAGTTATTTTATAAGGTTTGCAAGCATCTACAAGTTTTTTCTGTAAGGGTTACAAGGCTTTTCCGTAAAAGTTGTAAGGTTTTCCAGAGAGTTCGCAAGCCATTCAATAAGGTTTGCAAGCCATTATGCAAGGTTTGCAAGCCATTCCATAAGGTTTGCAAGCCTTTCTGTAAGGTTTGCAAGCCTTTCTGTAAGGTTTGCAAGCCTTTCCATAAGGTTTGCAAGCCTTTCCATAAGGTTTGCAAGCCTTTCCATAAGGTTTGCAAGCCTTTCTGTAACATTTGCAAGCCTTTCTGTAACATTTGCAAGCCTATCTGTAACATTTGCAAGCCTTTCTGTAACATTTGCAAGCCTTTCTGTAACATTTGCAAGCCTTTCTGTAAGGTTTGCAAGCCTTTCCGTAAGGTTTGCAAGCCTTTCCATAAGGTTTACAAGCCTTTCTGTAATGTTTGCAAGCCTTTCCCGTAAGGTTCACAAGCCATTCTGTAAGGTTTGCATGCCTATTCATAAGGTTTGCAAGCCATTATGCAAGGTTTGCAAGCCATTTTGTAAGGTTTGCAAGCCTTTCTGTAAGGTTTGCAAGCCTTTCTGTAAGGTTTGCAAGCCTTTCCGTAAGGTTTGCATGCCTTTCCGTAAGGTTTGCATGCCTTTCCGTAAGGTTTGCATGCCTTTCCGTAAGGTTTGCAAGCCATTATGCAAGGTTTGGAAGACATTCCGCAAGGTTTGCAAGCCATTCTGTAAGGTTTGCAAGCCTTTCCGCAAGGTTTGCAAGCCATTCCGTAAGGTTTGCAAGCCATTCCGTAAGGTTCGCATGCCATTCTGTAATGTTCGCATGCCATTCCGTAAGGTTCGCATGCCTTTCCGTAAGGTTTGCATGCCTTTCCGTAAGGTTTGCAGGTTTTCCCGTAAGGTTTGCAGGGCATTCTGTAAGGTTTGCAGGCCATTCCGTAAGGATTGCAGACCTTTCCGTAAGGTTTGCAGGTTTTCCCGTAAGGTTTGCAGGCCATTCCGTAAGGTCTGCAGGCCATTCCGTAAGGATTGCAGATCTTTCTGTAAGGTTTGCAGGCCTTTCCGTAAGGTTTGCAAGCCTTTCCATAAGGTTTGCAAGAAGTTACACAAGGTTTGCAAGCCATTATGCAAAATTCGCAAGCCATCCCATAAAGTTCGCTGTCCTGTAAGGTTCGCAAGTTGTCTCGTAAGGTTTGCAAGTCTTCCCGTAAGGTTCGCAAGTCTTCCCGTAAGGTTCGCAAGTCTTCCCGTAAGGTCCGCACGTCATCCCGTAAGGTCTGCATGTTGTCTCGTAAGGTTCGCATGTTGTCCCGTAAGGTTCAAAAGCCGTCCCGTAAAGTTAGCAAGCCGTCCCCTAAAGTTAGCAAGCCGTCCTGTAAAGTTAGCAAGCCATCCCGTAAGGTTCGCAAGCCGTCCCGTAAGGTTCGCAAGCCGTCCTGTAAGGTTCGCAAGCCGTCCCGTAAGGTTCGCAAGCCGTCCCGTAAGGTTCGCAAGCCGTCCCGTAAGGTTCGCAAGCCGTCCCGTAAGGTTAGCAAGCCGTCCCGTAAGGTTCGCAAGCCGTCCCGTAAGGTTCGCAAGCCGTCCCGTAATGTTCGCAAGCCGTCCCGTAATGTTAGCAAGCCATCCCGTAAGGTTCGCAAGCCGTCCCGTAAGGTTCGCAAGCCGTCCCGTAAGGTTCGCAAGCCGTCCCGTAAGGTTCGCAAGCCGTCCCGTAAGGTTCGCAAGCCGTCACGTAATGTTAGCAAGCCGTCCCGTAAGGTTCGCAAGCCGTCCCGTAAGGTTAGCAAGCCGTCCCGTAAGGTTAGCAAGCCGTCCCGTAAGGTTCGCAAGCTGTTTGCAAATTGCCTGAAAAGTTGTCATTTCATGCATTACCTGGAAAATTTTTGATTTTAGATATTCTCTCAAAAAAGTTAGGAATTTTGCACATTGCCTAAAACATCCTAAATTTTGTCTATTGGCTCAGAAATTCCAAATTTAACACATTGCCTTAAAAGTTAAAAAAAATTGGCACTGCATAAGAAATTAGTTATTTTGCACATTGCCTTAATGTTAGTGATTTTGCAAATTGCCTGAAATGTTAGTGCTTTTGCAAATTACTTGAAACATTAGTGATTTTGCAAATTGCCTAAAACATTCGTCTGTTTGCACATGGCCTAAATTGCTGAATTTTCCATATTTACTAGCAAAAGTGTGGTTTTGCATATTGCCTAGGCATTTTATACATAGGTGGTAACATGCACTGCTTGTTGTAACATTGTGTTTTTATAAAATGTAGACTGTCTGTTTCCATGGCAACCTAACACCTAGATTAGATATAACCTTCTATAAGGCATCATAGAGGCTATGGTTGAGAGGAACACAATCTAAAATTTTGTCATGTCTTCTTTTCTTGCTCTGTTTTCTTATTTTTAAATTTACCCATCCCACCTTTTAGAAGAATGAGCACGCCCATTTCAAATTTGACAGTTGCCATTGAGATACTATAGACACCATAATAACTATAGCAACTGTACAATTTGAAATGGGTGCCCTTGCTATGCTCTATAGTACAGGACATAGCTATTTGATGCCGATGGGATTTTTTCTGAACTTCAAGGTAAGCATCTAAAGTTATAAATACATATTTATACATGAAATTTTGTATGTTTATAAAACTCCACCAGATCTTTTAGTGGAAATCATCAAATTTCATCTAGCATGCATGAAAGTAGAGTAAATGAATTTTTAGACATCACTTACACCAACCAAAAACAAATATGGCGGTCAACATTTTCTACCTAAAACATACACACAGTTTACACAATAGAATATTATAAGAGTTTCTATAGTATTATATAGTAAATTTCGTATTTTTGGAATTTACTACAACGCCATCTAGGCAGGAAAATTCTGAAACAATTATCTTTAAAACTCTCTTAAGTTAAATATAATAGAAGATTTATTTTGTGGATATAACATAAGCGAAATAGAACTTGGTAGTTACGAACAACACATAAAAATATAACTCGAAAATAATAATTAAAAGAAAAGAACCTAGCCAAAATCGGGCATAGGTTCAGTGTTTAGAAAATCTCTCTTGTGCATATAAAATTAACTTTATATACCCTGAGAATCCAGAAGTCGGATTCTCAGGGCACAAACTTATTGGTTAAAACAATATTTTGGCCCAATCACAAGATTGATCTATTTGGCCAAAATCATGATTCATCTCCTGTTATCACACATAAGTGATAACAGGGAAAAACGAAAACAAAATCAAATTAAAAATAGATAACTCCACTCATGTGGAAGTAAAAACGAGAGGAAACAAAAAGGTTAGATCATAATCTATTACATTGTATCTGGGTCACTCGGTACCACAAGTACCGAGTGGCCCAGAAGCTAAATAAAATACAGGGTGACGTTGAAAAACCCAAAAAAAAAAACAAAAATGCTAAGAAGCGAAAATAAGCGGCAGGCCCAAACGTCTCAATAGTAGTTGTTAATTATTGACAGAATATAACTATCAATAAGTACCACTACTCTTTCTTTCATGCTGTGCATGCTTACTGCAACTTTCATGCAATCTGTAATGACACCATTTTCAATTTCTTGTCCTTTTGCAAGAGTGGGGTTGTCTTCAATGTTTACAGGAATTAGATTTGTAAACATTGCAGATTGTTGCTGTTGTTGGCAGCTCAAAAATTTCTTCTGAAATTCTTTCAACTGCTTGCATAGAAGTTGCAGAAAGCTGTACATCATCCACATTTATATCATCGATAGATTCTGTTGAAGATCCTTTTCTTTTCCCAAATTCCTTAGTGAGTTCAGCCAAAAGTATTCCATGTTTTGGTGTTGAACTTCTAATCTGCCTTGCCAGAATAGAATCATTTGCCTCAAATACTTTGTAGTCAGTCAATAGTTCATGGCTTTTTGTTTCCAGATTTTGGGGTTGTTTTCATTAGTTCTGTGAGGTGGTATTTAGCAGTTTTGGAGGGTAATTTTGAACCATTATAAGCCTGCACAGCTAGTACATGAAAGCATGAACTTTTATGAACGAGACAAGGCTGCTTGGCTCTTAGGTTCACTGTGACAATACTGTCTCGAAAAAGACTTCCAACAACATACACTCGATTTGCAGGATCCAAGGAAACTCACCCTTGATCAATGCACATTCGAGCAATGAATCATTGTGACATTTCACATCTTTCTTTTTTCCCTTCCACTACATCTGGATTTACCATGTTTTTCCTTACTTCTGAAACAATTTCATCAATTGCATAAAGTGTTACACCTGGGAGTTGCAATTGTAGGGACTCCTTTTGAAATTGTTTTTTTACATGCCAGTTTCCCCTGTTTCGATATGCGCGATTAATTTCGTTCAAGAAGTACATCTGGCACATAAAGAAAATCATCAATCGAACATCAACAGGATGTTCTTCATGATTTTGGTAACTTTTGATGAATGCATTCATACTTTCACTAATGTTTGTAGTGGAAAGTTTATTTCTGAATGCAGAAAATTTTTTTGTAATGGCTGCAATGCCATGGTTTTTTAAATCGTCTTTAAGATGAACATCAGCATACTCTACAAAACGTTATGACGATTTGAGTTCAAAAAGATCATACATCTCTTCAAATGCATCTGTGTTTTCACGCAATAGAAGGTCTCGAACATGACTTGTATAGCCAGAAGCATCACCAGCTTGTCCTTTCTTATTTTTTTAACCAAAACTTAATGTCTTGCAAAATATGATTTTGACAAAACACAAGATTTGTTTTTGAATGGGGCACAGTTTCTAATATAGCTTTTACAATTCCTTCCTCTCTATCTGTAGCTAGAGAGACATCTCGGCCATGCTTGTTTAAATTAAGCAAGTCGCAAATAATTTTCCAGAAAATGAACCTGTGTGTTTTATAAAACTTATTTGTGTGTAAAAAGAACAGAGGAAAAATGTTGTCACCTTTCAACTCTGTATTTTTCATTGTTAAAATTGTAATGTATACTTCACACAAATTAAAAGTCGTATCATATGACAGCAGTTGCTCCAAGTCAGGATTCCTGAAACTACAAGCCAGTAAACGATTAGCAAGTGTTATCGCTTCTTTGTAACTGCATGCAACAGTCAACTCCGGAAAAGTGACAATTTTCAGGATAAACTGACAATTCTCCTTTTGCAAGATGGTATAAATTGAAAAACTCATTGCCACTTATTTCTCTTGCCTTTTTAACTGCATAGCAAACATTTTGACTTTGCTTCAAATCACGAGGCAAAGCATGACCTTCTATTTCAAGAACCTTAGGGTTTCCTTCAGGAAGATTGCTCACTTCAGCAGTTGCTATCTGCTGAATATCTTCATAGGCCCTCAATGGCTTTGTTCCATGAGAAACCTCCTGTTTAATTTTTTTTCAATGTGCCTGGGAGTGTGCGCTCATACAAACATGTATGTTTTTTAACGTTCCCATGTTGTCATCTGGGACACAATTTTGGATCTCCAAGGTACAACACGAGACATGCGGGCCTTTCTGATGTTCAGTTTCTCAGTGATAAAACTTGCTTCCGCCAATCTTTTGTGTAATGACTTTTATCAGTAACTTGTCCACAAAAATATTTAACCATTACAGGTAGTTTAGCATTGTTGACACCAATATTGTGCCAAATCCAGTCATCAACAATAAAGTTTTTGTCATCAGGTGATTTCAAACAAAAAGCTAGAAGATCACCTCTTTTGACATTACTGTGGCCCACAGAAATGACATTTTCATTTATTTTGCCCTCTTCTATTCCAATCAAAATGTCTTGTGCATCCTTAACAACACTAACAATACACCTAAATGTTGCCATCTTATAACTTAAAGTATTGTAAAAATGAATGTAAATATTTCAATGTAAGTGTCAATGTAGGAAAGAAAAATGTAATACAGTGTATAAACTGTCAATCAACGAAATGTGTCTAAAAAACAGTATACAACCTTGTAAAATAAAATTCCAACCTAAAAAAATAGAAACAGAAAATACATAATTATATATTTAGTGAAATTAACAGACAGGTTACATAAATCCAGTCATACATTTTAGTGCATTGTGCTCAAAGAAATATTAGTTAAGATAGTACATCATCAGGAAAATAGGCTTTAAAATAAATTACTGAATGGAATAACTAAATATGCCATTCATTGACTTATTTTTGGCCTTTTTTAATAAGGGTTTTTCAATCTAAAACAGCTGTTCATAAGTCATCATAATAGATGTTTGAAAGTGATATGTGATTTTCTTATTCAAATTCAAATTTCCCAACATATGTGCTTGAAATATGAAACTTACAATTTTTTTTTTACATCTGTTATTTTTTACTTCATTGTTTTTATGTATAACTAACTAATGAGTTGTTTTTATAAACAGCCCTAAAATTGTTTGAATAAAATAGCAATGCTGTAACTGTCATAGAAATGTATGTATTTTTTGCACATGAGCCAGTAGTCTTATTGGCTATTTTTACAGATAGGTCCATTTGTTAAAAATATTTCATATAATCTATAAATATTTCTACTTTTATTATAAAACATGTGCTATAAAATATATCTATCAGTACCCTGTTTCTCAAAAATACAATTCTTGTAATACAAGTGAATTCTATGGGACCCTGATCAAGACATGATAGTTCACAATGTGATTATGCATTAAAAATTCAGAATGACAAATCGTGAATTTGTGACGTATATTACAAGTCAGAATATAGACATTTTCCTTATATACATTTGCCCTAAAGGGACATTTTCCCTAAAACCATTTCACGTAAAGGGACATTTGTCCTAAAACCATTTGACATTTACAACAAACAAAAAGTAAACATTGCCACGTAGGAATGAATTTCATAAAATGTCATACAAATGTCATACATTTATTATTTTAAAAAAATGATACACTTACCTTATTGTAGTTGTTTATAATCTTAGACCATTATATTAATGGTGTATGAATATATACAAATTGCCTATAGGTGTAACGTTCCGCCGGACCGTTACAATAACCCAGTAAATTAATCGCAAAACCGACACAAAAACTTACCGTCAACCGGCTCCTTACGGGGACGGGACCGTACCCATAGCCGCCTCCACACGGTGTTCCCCTTGGGATGTGTCGGCTCCAGGAGCCACACACAACGGACACAACAAAAAACCATGTCGCCACGCCGAGAATATCGCGGTAGAACAACGGTTCTATCGCGAGCCGACACAAGCACAGGCCGAAACAAGACAGTAAAAGACGGTGGTGTTGATCCCCTACCGGACAACCCACCCTCCGCGGTACTTCCCCAAAAAAATGACACAGACACAAAGTATAAATTCGATGAATAAGTGTTTAATTTACACTTTGATGATAACGATGGCAGTGATGATTATATACAACAACTGGCTGGTGACTTCAACCAGCCAGGCAAAATACAAAAACAACAGGCCAACAGGCCAAAGGCACAAACGAAGAGAGACCTAAACGCCGGACAGTGGAGGTCACCCAGACCTCCACCCACAGGTCTAGTCAAGCTCACAGCCTACAACCAACTGCCCAGATCCTGTGGTTGACTAGGCCACAGGAAACCTCCAGGCAACTCCACCTGGAGGGGACAGAGGTCACATCTGACCTCTCACCCATAGACTTCATGGTGAGAGGTCTGCTGGCACCAAAATGGCGTCCGTCCCAACAGCCTACTGTAGCTGTCAGGCAGACCACCATAGGGAAATTCGTCTGCTCCATCAAAATTAAAATTGGAGCAGACCAGGTTGCCACATAGGCCTTATTTATTAATTTACTCACTGTTTTGATATATAATTGAGGCAAAAAAATACAACAAATATACAACACAATGCACTTTAAAACATTTTTAAAAACATTTTTTAAATTTCGAAACTTATTTCTAAATGTAACTGCCAAATCAGCCGCTTATGTTATTCCTATGCATGCCAAATTAAAGCATTAAAGCATTAAATGCAAGCTACATTAATTTTCGAAAATATATCAACATTCATTTAATATTTGCGTTACATATTGAAAAAAATAAAAACATGGCAATTAACAACTTTTCTTATATAGAAATATTATAACATTTCAATTCATTGTGAAGATTTCTTCACAATGAATTGAAATGTTATAATATTTCTTAAATGCCCCAAACTTTTAATCAGCCAAACACAGAGAACATCAATAGCTTTAAGAAAAAAATCACGATTAAAATGAAACTTACTTAATTTTATTTCTTGTTTTTTTAAGTCTTTATAATTTAAAAAACGCAATTGGGAGCATATGTCGGCAACACTAAAAAACTTTTAATAACAATTCCATTATTAAAGCAAATAATTTGCGTAAATTACATAAAATAGATAACGACTATTCTAATTCATTTTGAATATGTTTTGATGTATTGCAGTGTTAGTCAATATACTCAAAATCAAAATGCATAAAAAAGCACAAATTTCGAAATTTTCTACAATCTCTTCTTTGTCTCATAGTATCCTTCCATTGCTTTAAATAAACTTTTTGTAATTGTAATTGTAAATTTCACAAAGTTTTTAAACAAGGATTTTTTGAAGAAATAAATATGTGTTTTTTATGCATTTTGATTTGGACTATATTCACTAACATTGAAATAATTGCACATATGATATCACCGTTTACCTATAATGACTTTAATAGTCTTCATGCATTCTGTGTATTTCATGCAAATTATTTGCTTTAATAAGGAAAGAAAAGGCGTTACTAAAAGTTTCCGTTACTGTTGCTCTCATTTGATTTCAATTGCGTTTTTTGAAATTATAATGACTAAAAACATAACATAAGATGAAGTAAGTTTCATTTTAATAATAATCTTTTTTTAAAGTTATACTGTAGAAGTTCTCTGTTTGGTTGATTTTAAAAGTTTGGGGCTTTTAAAAATATTTGCATTTATTTCTTCGCAATGAATTCAAATTTTAAAGTACATTTTCTACATAAGAAAAGTTCGTTCATTGTCAAGTTTTTATTTCTTTCAAATTGTGATTTATTTTAAAACTTCAACACCACCGTCTTTTGTAAATTGATTAACAAGATGCAAAAAAAGAAAAATTAGATTTATCATCTGATTATAAAAAGTACCCCCTTATATTGTTCTAAAAATGACTCATGCACCATAAGAGCTATTACTCAATTTTTCCTTCACCCTTTTAATAAACTGTTATATGGTTGGGTCCTGTTAAGGTTTAACTTTGGCCTCTTCTTTTCAAAATTTAAAACAATCTTTCTGATTTCGTTTTTGAATATAAACGGTTTTTTTCTTCTCTAAAACAGTCATTTTTTTAAGTGATTTTTTTAAAAGTGCATATTAATATTCATCATTAAGCCAATATTCACAATTACATTCATCATCATATCACTGCCAATTGTTTCAAAAGATAAAGAGGTAAGCAAGTGGTTATATATTCATATACTTTAAGTGATACTTGAAGTGAAAGAAGTAAAAAAAGGGAAAAACGATGCGCATGCACACTCCCGTCATTTATGACGGGTTACCCCACTAGTTTTTATATAAATTTAAAATTGAGTTTTTAATGAGAGCTATTTGGAAATCTCCGCAAACAGTGCTAACATCGTTTTTATATAGAGCCCATAGACTCGATGTTAAAGAAAAATGTTAGTTTTTAAAATACACAGTTGCCGCAATATGTTTATTTTTCATATTGAAAGTTGTCCAATTTTCATGATTAGATTTGCACTGCACACTTTAAATATATGTTTATCAAGTGATATTTAAAAAAAAACATTACAAATTGGCAAATTTCTAACTTAGATAAACTCCATTGATTACGCCCAAATAAGAAAAAAAACATCCATTAAAATGCTCGTAGAAATAATTTAAAAAAATCAGCACGTACGCCAATGTGACTTTACTGTCGTTTAATTGTGGTTTTTTAAAATTATTTTTTACTTATTTTTACGACCATTTTAATGGATGTTTTTTTTTATTACGAGCACGTACGCAATGGAGTTTAGCATAAGAGTTAGAATTTCGCGATTTTGAAATAGTTTTTGAAAATAGAAGCACAATTACCAATTTTTTGGCATTCTATCACTCGATCAGCATATATTTAAGGTTCACACTACACTTTGAACCATCAAAATTGGACAACTTTAAATATGAAAAATAAACATATTGCCACCGTGACTGTGTATTTTAAAAATTAACATTTTTTCTTTAACATTGGGTCTATAGGCTCAATAGAAAAACGATGTTAGCGTTCTTTGCGGAGATTTTTCGAAGTAATTTAGTGATGTAGCCTCTTAAAAAATAAACATTGTTTCGTTTTTTGCGATTTCATAAAAACTATTCTCGCCTTTTTCAAACTATCCACAGTTTTTAGAAAATTTAGAAAATTTAGAAAATATTTGCTTTATGCAAATATTTTTCAAAAGACGTATGAAACATTCAAAGTATTTTAGAAACTAGAATTAGTTGGTGATGATACTAAACGTTTCTTCATTGTAATATCTTCCAAAATAAACTTAAAAAGATTTCGGTTCTAAATCAGCATTGCCACTCCGCATTGTGAAAAAAGGTGAGGAGTATCAGTCGGCATTGCAAACAGGACAATCTACATAGCAAATAGAAAGCAAACGATGTTGGTCTCATGAAAAGATGGCAAGCCAAACTGCATCATAGGGACAAACACCTATTGCGTGGCGGCATGTTCAGTCATAGTTGAAATTACAATTTCACATACACCGCACAAGCCAATCGGAACAGTGTTGATGCACTTTTATAAAAATAAAACTTATTCACTGTTTGGGAATGATTAAGTTTTAAAAATGTCAAACACCATCAAATACAAAAACTAAATGGTAAAGTAATTCAAGTTATTGATAAAAGGGGATTAATTTTATTTTAATAATGTGGCAATTTGCTAATTACTTGAAAAGGCAATACAAGAAGTCGTCCACTATGAAAACTGCAAATTTATACATTTGAAAACTACAACACTTGCTAGTTTTAGGTTGCAATACAATAAATTACTAAATTAGTTCATTCAATGATTTGTTAATATTTATGCAGTAGTTCACCATGTACATTGTGGTACAATTCAAGACATTTTGTTAAATTAGTCAGAAATGAAAAAATTGATACCTGAAAAATAAATCTGGATAGCCACTATTTATTTTAGTCCTAATCTTTATTTTAAGACCAAAGTAATGGTTGTTGTTTTGTCTCAACTGATATTATAATTTTTCAATAGTAATAAATGTGAGCTTTTGACATCGACCATTTTATTTTACCAACCTTTAGATGACATCTTCTGTACCTCGATTCTTCTCTGAACTGTGCGGTGCCCGCACAGAGAAGATTCGAGCTGCAGAGAGAGTTGGATAGAGATGGATTGTGGTCACCCTTCTGCATGGGGGTGAAATCTATGCAGCAGAGTGGCGGCCATTCCTCTCTCTTCTGGTCGATGCTGATTTACATCTTCTCCTTTCGGTACACCGACAAGAGAAGATGTTGTAGCTGCTTAGGAATCGTATACCTCCTGCCTTATGGAGTCTCCGGCCTCTGAAGAGAAGTTGATTACAGATACATAAAGACCACGCTGTTTCTTGTTATAACACTTTTATTCATCATTTGTATAGAAACACAGAATACAAAGATGAATATATTATACTAATGGTGTGTCCTCATGCCCATATTTTGGTACGGATAAAATCTACGTAATACAAAGGCAAGGACAAGAACTAACTACAAAGAGGAGCACGACCCTTTTATACCTTGGACCTGTGTACACCTGCGAGGTGTAACCAGGTCCAAGTGACCATGGTCCTATGTGTATTAATCCGCCACTTGGGTATGAGTCAGAAAGGTGAGTCAGAGGGGAGGAAGGGACGATTGAGAGTTGTTTACCCCCTTCGCTATGGTTTTGGCGGGATCATGAATTACAGGGTGTTAAATAATTTTACCCATTGTTGAAGGAAAACAATCTGACGATGCCAATATATGCTCGTATTGGTAATACTATTCATTGTTTCAAAAAATGTATAAACCTGATCATGTATTAAAGTACATTGCACAACACATGAAAGAAATTTAAAAAAATAGCAAAAATAATTTAAAAAAATATAATAAGACACAAAGGAAATTAAATATTATAAATTAAATTATTAATTAAGCACTTGATAAAATAACCTGATATAAAAGTTACAGTATAATTGATGTTTATTGGTAACATAAGTAGTTATGAAAATTAGTTAGGAAAGCTAAAATGAGCATTTTTATAAAAGAAAAATGGATTAATATGAAATTCGAACTAGTCTGTATAATTAAACAAAATAAACATAATTTGCTCACTTTTACAGATAGTAACTTTATAACATCTTTATATCCTTTTCTGTTGCAATATCTAATGTTTTTGTTTTAGTGCAGAACTAAAAATATCAGTATAGTGAACATTTAGAAATGCAGATGCTAATACATAAAAACTAGAGGTGGGACTAATCCTAAATTTTCTTGAATCCGAATCCTAAAAGGTTCTCGAATCGCTCGAATCTGGAATCCTTCATATAAGAATCCAATATCATTCATTAAAAGATACAAATGGGTTTGAGACATTTGCCCTAGACACTTGCCCTAAAGCCATTTGCTCTAAAGGGACATTTGCCCTAAAACCATTTACCTAAAGAGACTTTTACCCTAAAACCATTTGCAATAAAGTACATTTGCCCTAAAACCACTTTGCTAAAAATACATTTGCCCTAATCAGTAGTGTAAATTCACGTCATTTGGCGTTTTTTTATACGCTGCAGGCGCGCAAAAATCTATTTCACGTACTTCACCGAAAGACACTAAATTGTACGAATACAGAAAATAAAAAAGTGGTTTTAGGGCAAACATCCTTTTAAGGCAAGTGGATTTAGGGCAAATGTTCTTTTAGGGCAAATGTCCGTAGGGCAAGTGTCTACAGGGCAACATCCCGATACAAATAAATCAAATAATATTAAATATTAAATTATTAATAATTAAAAAACAGCGTGGCGCTCAGGGTCGCCACAAGGTTTTATTGGTAATCCGAAAATGCAACAATCGCCGTTTTTTGTTAGTGAAAGCTTCGATTGGACGTCAAATGGAGTTAAAACTAATTTTACCAAAGTTTTAACAGTTTTTTTAGGTTAGGATTCGAGAGATTCGAAAAACGAAAAAAAGCGGCGAAGATTTGAGTTTTCGAATCTTGAATCTTTTTCAAGATTGGCATGATTCGAGGATTCGAATGGCCCATTCCTAATCAAAACCTTAAAAAAATCATTTTTGCCAGAAATTTCTTTTCAAAATATTGTTAAAACTTACACTATGATTGCCAAAACGATTTTTAAAATTTAAATTAAGTCATTAATATAATTTAAAAAAATTAAAAATCTGTTGACTTCGTATAAATGGACTTTATCAAATAGATGTGCTACCAAAGAAGAAACATTTGCAATAAAAAACACAAACATCTGATTATCTACTCAGATGCTCAAGTTGTCACCTTACATTACTTTTAATTCCCTATTCAAATACACATATTCTGTATTCTGTTCAAAGTACAAAGAGTTTAATATTGGAATCATCCCACCTGGCAAACATAATTGGTTTGACACTGCATCGGTTGACTCAAGTTTAATATTAATATTACAATTAAATCTGCAATTTAGCATAACATTCAAATGCTAATTATTTTTTAATTGAGTAAAACCTTTTTTAAGTTTATGCCTTATCTAGAGCATGTTTTTCATATTGTAAGTTGCAACTCTAATGCAGATGACTACCATAAAAGGTCTACTGATTGGGGATTCTATTCTTCGCCATGTCACACAGAACAGGATCCTTGGCTACGATGAAAACATTAACATTTGCACATTTTGTTGACCTGGAGAGAGAATATCTGACATTTATTGTGATTTATTGTGATACATGTAAGTAACAGACAACTTAAACATAATTCATTATTTTGTTCAATTTATAGTGAATTGTAAAAATTGTCAAAAATGACGATTATTGATTCAGGTAAGAACAAATGACCTAAAAAGACCAGAAAAGCAAGTCTTAGGAGACTTGATTAATTTAGAGCACAGACTGAAGCAGCATGTGGACACTATTTACATAACAACAATTCTTCCAAGAAATGATAATAACTCATTAAACAGAAAAGGAATCGTAATAAATCAAGGATTAAAAAGACACCAAAAGGATATTTTTTCAGTGCTAAATTACGAGGTATGACTCTGTTATAGATACAGCTATGATGTATAAAAGTGAAAGTGCTATATGTAATTAATTTTTTCAGATTGCTTTTCGGATAAAAGATGGTAGTGGTAAACATCAACTGCTAAGCAAAGACAAGCTGCACTTGTCTTTTTATTCAGGTGTAACTGCATTCAGTAGCACCATATGGCGGGTACTGAGGAAATGGTTTCCAGGTTTTATTCCAGAACTGGGTCCCAGAACTGTGGATGCATCAAAGTTATCTAGACAGAGTTTTTGCAAATTGTGCCACTGTTATGGTCATAATAATAATGAATGTTTGGATTATGTCAGGTTTGAAACAGTTATTATGTAAATGATGCATCCTAATAATACTTCTCAAATATTTTTTTCAGCAAGTGCATTAGAAACCACTGTAAAACATGCAGAAACTAAAGATTTCACATTTGGATTCCTACACTTGATGTTCTAACATGTTTCTTGACAACATTTCTATGGGATTTTTTTCCCTTAGTGTTTTCTATTCCTCAGAGTTCTAAGAATTTCTTGTTCCCAAAACAAGAAAACTGCCATCAAGTATCCACCTTGACGTGGTGGCAGAGCTTAAAGGGTAGTAATTGCCTGAACCAAATGATACTCTTGAAGATTGTGAAAATAAATGTTATTGCAATAATAGTAAAATATCAAAACAATAAAAAACTTCATTTTTCTCAGTGATTATAAAAGCAAACAATAAAATAAAAACTCAAAAAGACACTTACCTAATGTTGAACCATTTATTGTAAATTTGTCCAGTATCATGTTTATTTCATACTGTAAAATAACCCATTATTTAAGAAATGGCCCCTAGATAATCTAGAAATAATTTTCCCACAAAATGAAAATAAAATAAATTGCAAAAAAATATTTCTTTGCCTTAAAGGATAGTTGGACATGCAAACGATCTTAAGATAACTTGTCCTACCTACCCCTGCTCGCCTATGTGGCCTCTAAAAATTTTATTAACACATTTCATGGCAGGCAATGGTTCAGTTTAGCAGTGAGTACCCCACCTACCCTCGATTACCCTCACCTGCCCAAAAATATTGCGACCGCATAGATATAATGAAATTCTGCCCATTCTGCCCTATACAAAAAATTTCAAAAATTTCTTAAAATTCCGGAATTTTTTTTTCCGGGCAGGTAATAATTAAATTTAGTAGGGAGTACCCCACTTACAATCGATTACCTTCACCTGCCAAAAAATATCGCGACCTGCCCAGATATAATGAAAGTCTGCCCATTCTGCCCTATACAAAAAATTTCAAAAATTCTTTAAAATTCCTGAAATTTTTTTTCCAGGTAGGTAATGATTACGTTTAGTAGGGAGTGCCCCCACCTACCCTCGATTACATTCACTTGCCCAAAAATATTGCAATCTGCCCAGAAATAATGAAATTCTGCCCTATACAACAAATTTAAAAAATTTCTTAAAATTCCGGAAATTTTTTTTTCCGGGCAGGTAATAATTAAATTTAGTAGGGAGTACCTCCACCTACCCTCAATTACCCTCACCTGCGAAAAATATTGTGACCTGCCCAGATATAATGAAAGTCTGCCCATTCTGCCCTATACAAAAAATTTAAAAAACTTCTTAAAATTCCGGAAATTTTTTTTTGGCAGGTAATAATTAAGTTTAGTAGGGAGTACCCCCACCTACCTTCGATTACCCATACCTGCCCAAAAATATAGCGACCTGCCCAGAAATAATGAAATTCTGCCCATTCTGCCCTGTACAAAAAAATTCAAAAATTTCTTAAAATTCCGGAAATGTTTTTTCTGGGTAGGTAATGATTAAGTTTAGTAGGGAGTACTCCACCTACCCTCGATTACCCTCACCTGCCTAAAAATATCGCGACCTGCCCAGATATAATGAAATTCTGCCCATTCTGCCCTGTACAAAAAATTTCAAAAATTTCTTAAAATTCCGGAATTTTTTTTTCTGGGCAAGTAATGATTAAGTTTAGTAGAGAGTACCCCCACCTACCCTCAATTACCCTCACCTGCCTAAAAATATCGCGACCTGCCCAGATATAATGAAATTCTGCCCATTCTGCCCTATACAAAAAATTTCAAAAATTATTTAAAATTCCTGAAATTTTTTTTCCGGGTAGGTAATAATTAAATTTAGTAGGGAATACGCCCACCTACTCTCGATTACCCTCGCCTGCCCAAAAATATTGCAATCTGCCCAAAAATAATGAAATTCTGCCTTTTCTGCCTGTCCTGCCTTTTAGTATGACCCCAAAGAGTCTGAACTCAAAAGTTAATTTTAAGAGTAAATTAAGATTTTGAATTAATTTTGTAAGTACAACAAAATAATTTTTATTGCCAATTTTTGTAATTGGTGTAAAAACCCTAAGGTAAACATTATTTGACCCAATCGTATACCAGCTTAATTAAAAGGGTGAAAATAAAAATTCGGCAGTAGCCCTTTGATGGGAAGTGACCTTTATCAGAGAGGGATACTATTTTAATTTATAATTAGTCTCCCCCACGTGTGTTAAAAATAAATGTGTGAATAGGGTATTTAAAAAGTAGGGTGATGAGAGGAATAAAGAAGAAAATATATAATATTACTTGAATGAAAAACATTTGGTTCTTTTTTATCAATTTACAAAACTCAACATTTTTGTTCAGCAAACAGAAAATAAATAATTTACATTTAAATAAAATCATGATTTGATTCAAATAAATTTGAACACTTGTTTTCAAAAACATCTTTTAATTTAAAACACAATCTGGAACAAATGGAGGAATTAATTATATAAGCAACATGAAGAAATGAAACAATTCCTGTATAAATAACCATTGATAATTGAATTAAGTTTCAGTGTTCGAGTTATTAATATATGCTTCCATTTTTTAATCATTTTGGTTTCTGCAGATTCTACTTCATGCTGCAATTGGTGTGCAAAATTGATACATTCACCATTTTTTCCATTTGAATCTTTTGCAATTGCAACTTAATTTATGTTGCCACGGGAACAATCAAAAAAATTACTGCATTATTCGTAACTATTGTTTTATTTTATTGACTATTTGGGTTTCGGTCCTAAAATCGTTAATTTAATATAGGCGCAAAAAGAGAAAAAGTATAATAAATTTAAACGTATCAAGGAGTAAATCTACTGAAATATTTCTTCCTGCAGTTTGAAGTTAACACATGTGGAATTTATAAAAATGTAAAAATTATTTGATAGCCAAACGAATTGCACAAATTTGCGCAAAATTGAAATTCCTGATTTTTGGGCAAAAATGAAAATAGCTACATTGATGCAATAATATTATTGATAAACGATCGTTTTTTGTGAGATTTGAAATAAGTTGCAATTGCAAAAAAATCAAATGGAAAAAATAAATTGAATGTAACTTTTGGATTATTTTGCACGTCAATAGCAACACGAAGCAGAAACCAAAATGATTAAAAAAATGAAGCATATATTAATAATTCGAACACTCCTACTACAAATATTTGGTGATTTACTGAAAGTTAATTCAATTATCAATGGTTATTTATACAGGAATTGTTTCATTTCTTCATGTTGCTTATATAATTAATTCCTCCATTTGTTGCCAATTGTGTTTTAAATTAAAAGATGTTTTTGAAAACAAGAATTCAAATTTATTTGAATCAAATCATGATTTTGTTTAATTTGCTGAGTTTTGTAAATTGATAAAAAAGAACCAAATTTTTTATATATATTTTCTTCTTTATTCCTCTCATCATGTCACCCTACTTTTTAAATACCGTATTCACACATTAATTTTTAACACACGTGGGGGAGACTAATTATAAATTAAAAAAGTATCCCTCTCTGATAAAGGTCACTTTCCATCAAAGGGCTACTGCCGAATTTTTTTTCACCCTTTTAATTAAGCTGACATACGATTGGGTCAAATAATGTTTACCTTAGGGTTTTTAGATCAATTACAAAAATTGGCAATACAAATTATTTTGTTGCTACTTAAAAAATTAATTCAAAATCTTAATTTACTCTTAAAATTAACTTTTGAGTTCAGACTGTTTTTGTTGATCATAATTATTAACATTCATCTTTATTCATCTTTATCAACTTATTCATCATATATTCATAATCTTCATTACCTGGTACAGTGATTCAAGATTAAATTGAAGAGGATTTGATTGAAGGAGAATTTGATTGAAAGGAGGATTCGATTGAAGAGGAAAAAGGATATAAGGTAAACACGTTTACTTCAATTATATTTTATGTAGTGATAGATTTTGGTGATTCAAATTAACTCAAAAATATCAATTTTAGTTTTTCACATATGATTTCACATATGATGTACTACCATATACACTGTATATTAATTACATAAAAAAATATAAATTTTTAAGGTTCAATTTTGTAAAAAGTTTTAACTTTTTTACTTGTGTGTTAAAACATGGAGATAATCTAGTTTTTTCACACTCGTGCTGGTCCTGGAAACTGATCAAACTTTAAACAATGATGCAAGAAGGAAGTGTTAAGTTGTGTTGTGAAAAAGATATGGTGGATGAACACTTTTTCCTCTTTGGTTTTAGTTATAAGTTATAATTTGTAAATAATTGCAAATTCTAAAAAAAATGATTTCTTGATTTAAATAAAAATATCCAATTTAAATAAAAAAAATATCCAATTTAAATAAAAAAATATCCAATTTAAATAAAAAATATCCAATTTAAATAAAAAAATATCCAAATTAAATAAAAAAATATCCAATTTAAATAAAAAAAATATCCAATTTAAACAAAAAAAATTGATTTTTTTTAAATCATTCTGGGTTTCATCTACATCTTTGCAAAGAAATTTACATTGGAATAGCAAATGAATTACATAGTAATAAGCAATTTAATTTCTTTTAAAATAAACTTTTCATACCAATTGCAAGTCTGTTTTTCCATTTCACATTTTTTTAAAAAAAGCATCGTGCTCTCAGGTTTTTTGATTTTTAAATAGTGGAGGGTAAACACGCATGCCTTTGAAAGAATTGAACACGGGGAAAACTTTTTTTGAATCTAGAAGAAACGTGGTTCCTGCCTATGATATCGAAGGATTGCCTGAATAACAATGAAACTGAACTACCTCGAACCAGAATGAAATGAAATGTACTGAAATGTACAGAACCTGAATAAAGTCGAATCACATTTCTGTTTACATCCCGGGGTTAATATAATAGTTAAGTGAGGTGCATCTTTTGTATGGCATGCATCCCACCCACACCAATGCTCTTCCCTTTTGTTATATTTGTTTGTAGGTCAGAAGAAGGAATTTCTTATCTTTTATTTTAAAATACAGGGTGGAAGGAACCTGAATATATTTTATTAACCGAATTTTGTGTTAAAAGAATATGTTTGCTATTCCAACAAACCGGACAGAAAAGTATAAATCGTGTTATCCGATTTTTCGTGTTATTCATTTGAAACGGTTTTCATTGTAATTGGCAATGCCAATTGACATCTAGATCATTTTAATGATGATATTTTTCAAAATAAGCTTTTTTTCTTGTAATTTCACAAGGAAGTTTGACAAAATGATTCGTTTAAGCTAACAAAAACAGTTTCAAAACTAACTTAAAAAGCTTATTTTGAGGAATTTATGTAATTTTCTTTACCCTTCTAGTTTGAAATCAATTTTAAAATTCACCATTATTTAAACGCTTTTCATTTTAATTCTGGTTATTCTATTTTTAGAAGCAAAAGTAAGAGAAGCTTGAAAGTGATTTAGAACTAGAATAGCTTAATCACTTCCGGGTAATTTCGTGTTTGATATCTTTTAAAATAAACTTTTTATGTTAGAGTTTGAAAATGAACCAACTTTAAGAAGGCAGCGAAACTTTGTAAATTTTTGCCTATAAAAAGTTTATTTTAAAAGACATGAATGTAAAAAAAATACTATTAATTGATTCAGAAGCTACCTGTTTTAGTTTCTAACACAATTTCAATTTCTCCTTATAGTGTTACTTTTCAGAAAGATAAGAATTAACCAGAGTTCAAAAACAAATAAATTCAAACAAACTCAAGGTGTTTTGAAAGGTTAAGTATCAGTAAAGGTCAAGTTTTAAATGTTTGTTCCTGAATGTAGTTTTATTGAATTAAAAGGCGGATTTTTATTCTCATCACACTATAACACAAAATACAGGGAAAGGAAGTTGAAGACAACATTTTTTTAAAGACGGTTTTTAAAGTTTAAACGACAAAGAAGCAAAATGAAGAAAAATTTTGGAAGTAGAAGTGTAATACCTTGTACAGTGTACAATGTATTAATTTGATGAATAATCAAATTAAATGTGTTTAGGTGAATTATACGGAATCCAGTTAAGGACACATGAACCCAAATAAAAATTGACTTTATTATTAATATTTTTAATTGAAATACTATAATTAATAAAGCCTTATTTAGCAAACCCCAAACAAGATTTCATCGTGGCCTAGTGGGTAAGTGACTGGATCTGGATATTAGAGGACATGGAGGACACAAGATCGAATCCCTGCTGGTTCGGGTAAGTACTAATTAGCGTTTAAAGTGTTGAAAAGTATGTCCCTGGCTTGGTATGTATAAGGCAGCTTGGACAATTAAGTTTTTAATTAATACTCTTAAAAATAATGACTAATTAAGTTTCGCAACATTGATTTAATGTCGGAGTTCGACGTTGAATCAATATCGGATTTACGTCAATTAAACGTTGGCGTTCCGACGTTGAATCAAAGTTTTATTTTCGTTGAATACTGATACTTTTTCAACGTTGATTCAACGTTTCCTGACGTGTCATCCCAACGTTGAATCAACGTCGAATTCCAACATTGAATCAACGTATAGACTGACGTTGATTCAACGTTGAATCAACGTTAGTGTGTTACCTGGGTATTGTTTGTTTGTCCTTCACTCAGGGCTCTATTACAACATGTTTATTGTTTAAATGCATTTAAATTATCAGGTGTGTGTACAATGTAAACGGTATCAACACGGTATTGTTGGTATCTTTCAAAATAAGCTTAATTTATAGACAAAATCATCTGCTTAAAAGTTGGGTTATTTTTTCTCAAACTAACATAAAAAGCTTATTTTGAAAGATATTAACATGAAAATATCCTTAAGGTGGTTGAGTTACCCTTCCAGTTTCCAACAGATTTTCAAGTTTTTTTTAATTTTGCTGTTCTGAAATAACAAATTAATCAAAGTTTGGAAATTATCATAAAGCCATCTTAATGGTGTTTACGAATAAAAATTTATGTTTATTTTCAATGTATGTGGTTTTTCTTTTCTCTGAAGTGGTTTAAGTGACCGACAACCACACAACTCGGCGTTTTGTCAGTGGTGTTTTATTGGTTATGTTTGTGTTTATTTATTTTTTACTCAATTACTCATTTTAATTTGGTAACCACTTAACTGTGTGGGTGGGTGGGCCTTTAAATTATCTTATATTTGTCTATGGAGGATGAAAATACACTTTAATATTCAAGTGGCTCTCTTTTATTATGAACTTATTTCTCTTTCTGTCTATTTTCCACCTGAGAAAAAAAGGTGTAAAGGAAAAGTAATAAGAACATTTTAGAGATGTTAATAGTTAATTATGATTACGAAAATTATCACATTTTATTTCTAAAATGAGTTTATACAAAACTATTAACCACCATGGAGAAAAGAGAAATTTAGAAGAAACTCCAATAACAATTAATTCTAATTTAACTGTTAATTGGCGACAGATGGAAAGAGCGAGAGATTCAAGAAGAAAAAAGGGTGGAGGAAAAGAAATTCTAATGCAGGGCACAATTGCCTGTGAATTTTGCTCCCGTCATTTATGACGGGTTATCCCACTAGTGTATTAATAACAATGACTGGCCCACTCGGCACACAATAGAAAAATAGAAAACTTCAGGTGGTTTTTATTTATTTAACTTTGGAGCGTCATGTGCTTGTTTGTGGTGGCTTTTGAAAAGTCAAGGTTCAGGGTGCGAATCAGGATATTGAAACTTTTTTTCTATTGGGAATACTTATGATGCTGTTTATGGATCAAAATTAAAAAGAAAACTAGAAAGCATTTTTTAGAAACTAGAAGAGTAGCTTAATCACTTATGGATATTATTATCATATTGAAATCTTTCAAATTAAGATTGAATTTCAGAGTTTGAAAATCAGCTGTTCATAAAACATATTGAACCTTCTAGTGAACCAATAAGGTGGCCCAAAGAGGATCACAAATTTTTTAATAAGTTTTGCAATAGGTTTTATTTCTTTGAAACCAAATTTAAACTTGTTTTAAAAATTGCTGCTTTTTTGAAAAAGCTATGTATGTACACTTAAGGTGGCTGATTAGATATTTAATTTGTTTTTGTCCTCTCAGATGTGTCCACTGTAGTGGCTATTATGTTCTATAAGAGGTCTCTTTCTTTTGAGAAAATTTGTTTTCAAGCGAACGTTTTTTTTAGGAGAAACATTGCGAAAAATAAATTCAAACTGTTTTAGAAACTAGAATAGTTGGTGATAATGTTAAAAGTGTATTTCTAGACGATATCTTTCAAAAATAATCTTTTTAATGATTTAATGCGATTGTCTAAGCACCAAATTAAACAAAACGCCAAAATGAATAAATGACGAAAAACTTAGCGTTTGTTCAAACAATTTGACGCTAGTTTAGCACCACCGAATTAATTTCATCTAGAATTTCTAGATGTTCAATGAAAATCATTTAATTATTATATTTAAAAGTGTGGAATTGGAAAGCCAAATGTGTGACTCGCGGGCCACAGATTGTTCTTTCGCTTTCTCCTTGTTTTTAAATGCTTCCCATTTCAATGGGACTTAAAAAACATGAATCTGAGCTACGGCGATTCAGCCCCAAAACATTTCAACATTGTTGCGGGACAGAATCGCAAATGACACAATTCAGCCCCACAACAATGTATCGCAACAAATAATCTAGGTGTGTACTAGCCATAAAACTAGAGTTTCTTTTCATTTTGCACCTGAAAGACAAAAAACTAGAATTCAAGAGGCGTTTACACTTAAAAATCCCCTTAACGCAGCGGTGTAGCTAGGGACCTGCAAGACCAGCAACTGCGGGGGCGGGGGGGCTCAAGAGGTTTGGGGCGCAAAAAAAAGAAATGAGAGTCGATAAACTTCAGTTATTTTCAAAAATAAATCTACTTTCATTTAATATTTACTTTGAACGGCGGAACGGTCAGAGCAACGGTACGAAAAGTCCGAAAAATAGTAGGAACAGTCCGAAGGTTAGGTTTAGTAAAACTAAGTTGTTGCAGGGGGTCTGGGGGCTCAGCCCCACGACTTTTTAAAGAATTATATTAAATTAAACCATTGTTCTGACTGTTTCCTAATATGTTCAACGGGAGGAACAGTCGGACCAATGAATAAATTTGATTTAATAACTCTAAAAAAATGGGGGCTGCACCCTCCAGACTTCCTGCAACAAGCTTCATTTTACTAAATCTAACCTTCTGACTGTTCCGCCCTTCATCAAAATAGCACCCACAATATGTTTTTTAAACTTTGGTCTGTAAAAAGTTTATTTTGAAAGATGTTAAAAATAAAAATACCCTTACGTGATTGAGCCTATGCTTGAGCTACATTTCTAATTGCTAAACGTCACTTTCTAGTTTCTTTTAATTTTGCTTAGACTAATTAAATGAGAGTTGAAAACTGAGCTGTTCGTATACTCATCTTAATATAATAATATAATAATTAGGGCTCGGAATTTCATGCAAAATATCAAGTAAATATTTCTCAAAAATTGAGTGTTTTAGAAACTAGAATGTGTTAGAAACTAGAAGTGTAGCTCAATCACTTGAATTTTACCTTACTAGAGTTGAAAACAATAGAGAAATACTGATCATATGGGACCAGAATGAATGTATAATTTGTGTTATCAGTTTTTGTGTTCAAGTTTGCATTGTATTAAAAACTAAATTAAACTTAAGAAAACTAAACTAAAAAATAAATAGGTATACTTACTTTCGTGATTCCTGATCATAGATTTGGCGAAGTTCAGTTGATTCATCCTCTGCTCTTTTCTTGCAACGTGAAATAAACTTCATTGTTGTCACTTCATTGTTGTCTACAAGGTGGTTATGGCCCTTTGTTTCTCTTATGAAACCATTACTTGAACAGTGCGCTCTACCCGGGCATGTTTTGGTGTTACATTTTAAATAAATGCACTCATTGCCATTTTTGTCTTTGTTATAAACATGGTTCGTTTCATTACAAATGTAAATAAAAGAACCACGTCGATTGCCTTCAATAATTGATGACATTTTTGCTACTGTGTTTAAGACACGACCTGTGCTTACGAACTTTTAGGAAAATGTCATCTAAATTTGAAAATACAATAATATGTACCCTTTATACTTTAATTTTAGTTTCAATGAACTTGTAACTTTCCTGTAGGCTAGGTTAAAAAGTTAATCAGGTCCTAGGCCCCATAATGCTAAAACATTGATTCATTGGAAAATTTGTGCTATTTTGTTCAAAATCATGTTGAGAATTGGTGGCACTCTGTTCTTTTATTTGTGTCCTTAACCTGTCATAAAAAGGCAGAAGAGTTAAATTGAAAAAGAAAAGTATTTATTATACCAGAACATATAGAAGTTATATGTACAGGCAAAATCAATTCAAATGAATATGTAACACTTATCCTCATTAAAAACAGTGAGCCATTTTAGGGGGTGAATCACAAAGGGTGCTGAACCTAGAGAAGCATTAAAAGGGTCAACTAATTTTTACTAGTTTAATTTTTTTAAATTAAATACACAATTTTGGTTTAGGAGTGAAATAAAGTGAAGTGACATACTGTGTTGCTCTGAACAAAAATGAGTAATACACAAATTTTTTTATAAAAATTTCGTTTTCTAAGCATATGCTTAGAAGACGATATTTTTAAAAAGTTTATTTTGAACAATATCAACATTAAAATACTCTTAAAAGATTGAGCTGCTCTTCTAGTTTCTAGAACACTTACAAATTCAAACAGATGAGTACTTAAACCCTGGTTATTCTGTCTATCAGAAGTAAAAATGAGAAAATTTTAAAGTGTTTCAAAAACTAGAAGGGTAGCTCAATAATTTAAGGGTATTTTCACGTTGATATTTTTAAAAATAAATACACAAAAAAATTTATAAAAATTTCATTTTCTAAGCATATGCTTAGAAGACGATATTTTTAAAAAGTTTATTTTGAACAATATCAACATTAAAATGCCCTTAAAACCCAAATGAGTACTTAAACTCTGGTTATTCTTGCTTTCAAGAGCAAAATGAAGAGAAATTCGAATTTGTTTTAGAAACTAGAATGGTAGCTCAATCATTTAAGGGTAATTTTCACGTTGATATGCTTAAAGTCGGTTCTCTTTCAAACTGTCACAAAAAAGCTTATTTTGAAAAATAATATCAACATGAAAATACCCTGAAGTGATTGACCTACCATTCTAGTTTCTAAAACAAATTCGAATTTCTCTTCATTTTGCTCTTGAAAGACAGAAGAAATAATCAAGACGCGTTTCTACTTAAAAACCCACCTTAAATTATGAAATATTTATTATTAATAGGTTGTTTATGCTTTTCAATTGTGGAATTCATGTTCAACATTTGAATAATTACATAGAAAAACCAAGAAGACAAACATGAAGACGACAACAGAATAAATTATATAATTTTTGTTTTTTTTTCTTATCTGGTTTTTCTGTTGTTTAAAGAAGAAAAAAATTGAAATATCGGCATGTCAAAAACCATAATAATGTTTGAAACAATTTGTTTTAGCAATTTTGGTGGTGGGTCCTCAAAAGACGAAATTTGTAAAATGCCACAAATTAAGAGAAAGACATTTATTAAAGAGAGATTCAAGGGGGGACCCACTTGCAAATTAAGGAAGAAGATCCGTGGCCCACATTTTTTAATAAAAAAACTTCTTCAGTCATTATTATAAATAATTTAAAAAAATACCGGAAACTGAAAATTTTTAAGTTTCTACGTTTTTTTCTTCTTGAATTTCTCACTCTTTCCATCTGTCGCCAATTAACAGTTAAATTAGAATTAATTGTTATTGGAGTTTCTTCTAAATTTCTCTTTTCTCCATGGTGGTTAATAGTTTTGTATAAACTCATTTTTGAAATAAAATGTGATAATAATCGTAAACATAATTAACTAGTAACATATCTAAAATGTTCTTAGTACTATTCCTTTACACCTTTTTTCTCAGGTGGAAAATAGACAGAAAGAGAAAAAAGTTCATAATAAAAGAGAGCCACTTGAATATTAAAGTGTATTTTCATCCTCCATAGACAAATATAAGATAATTTAAAGGCCCACCCACCCACACAGTTAAGTGGTTACCAAATTAAAATGAGTAATTGAGTAAAAAATAAATAAACACAAACATAAACAAATAAAACACCACTGACAAAACACCGAGTTGTGTGGTTGTCGGTCACTTAAACCACTTCAGAGGCCACATACATAGAGAATAAACATAAATATTTATTCGTAAACACCATTAAGATGGTTTTATGATAATTTCCAAACTCTGATTAATTTGTTATTTCAGAACAGCAAAATTAAGAAAAACTTGAAAATCTGTTGGAAACTGGAAGGGTAACTCAACCATCTCAAGGATATTTTCATGTTGATATCTTTCAAAATAAGCTTTTTATGTTAGTCTGAGAAAAAATAACCCAACTTTTAAGCAGATGATTTTGTCTATAAATTAAGCTTATTTTGAATGATACCAACAATACTGTGTTGATACCGTTTACATTGTACACACACCTGATAATTTATATGCATTTAAACAATTAACGTGTTGTAATAGAGCCCTGAGTGAAGGACAAACAAACAATATGTCGTCGAATTCAATTTATTCAGTTAATAATCTGAAAATATTGACTTAATACTTAAATATAATATATAATTATAGTATTTCAATTAAAAATATTAATAATAAAGTCAATTTTTATTTGGGTTCATGTGTCCTTAACTGGATTCCGTATAATTCACCTAAGCACATTTAATTTGATTATTCATCAAATTAATACCTTGTACACTGTACAAGGTATTACACTTCTACTTCCAAAATTTCTCTTCATTTTGCTTCTTTGTCGTTTAAACTTTAAAAAAAGGTTGTCTTCAACTTCCTTTCCCGGTATTTCGTGTTATAGTGTGATGAGAATAAAAATCCACCTTTTAATTCAATAAAACTACATTCAGGAACAAACATTTAAAACTTGACCTTTACTAATACTTAACCTTTCAAAACACCTTGAATTTGTTTGAAATGAAGGAAATTATGACAAGAAACGTTTTTTTCCAAAGCAAATAATTATGTTTTACGCATAGATGATGTTTTTGAACTCTGGTTAATTCTTGTCTTTCTAAAAAGTAACACTATAAGGAGAAATTGAAAATGTGTTAGAAACTAAAACAGGTAGCTTCTGAATCATTTAATATTATTTTTTTACGTTCATATTTTTTAAAATAAACTTTTTATAGGCAAAGATTTACAAAGTTTCACTGCCTTCTTAAAGTTGGTTCATTTTCAAACTCTGACATAAAAAGTTTATTTTAAAAGATATCAAACATGAAGTGATTAAGCTATTCTAGTTTCTAAATCACTTTCAAGCTTCTCTTAATTTTGCTTCTAAAAATAGAATAACCAGAATTAAAATGAAAAGCGTTTAAATAATGGTGAATTTTAAATTTGATTTCAAACTAGAAGGGTAAAAAAATTACATAAATTCCTCAAAATAAGCTTTTTAAGTTAGCTTTGAAACTGTTTTTGTTAGCTTAAACTAATCGTTTTGTCAAACTTCCTTGTGAAATTACAAGAAAAAAAGCTTATTTTGAAAAATATCATCATTAAAATGATCTAGATGTCAATTGGCATTGCCAATTACAATGAAAACCGTTTCAAACGAATAACACAAAAAATCGGATAACACGATTTATATTTTTCTGTCCGGTTTGTTGGAATAGCAAACATATTCTTTTAACACAAAACAACTTTCAATGTCGAATTCCGACATTAAATCAACGTTGCGAAACTTGATTAGTCATTATTTTTAAGAGTATTAATTAAAAACTATAAAATTAAAAATGAGAGAGTCTTAATTGTCCAAGCTGCCCTTATACATACCAAGCCAGGGACAAACTTTTCAACACTTTAAACGCTAACTAGTACTTACCCGAACCAGCAGGGATTCGATCTTGTGTCCTCCACTATCCAGATCCAGTGACTTACCCACTAGGCCACGATGAAATCTTGTTTGGGGTTTGCTAAATAAGGCTTTATTAGGCTTGGAAACTATAAAGAGACTAGGCTAAACCATAAAGAGACTAATCTTAAGTTGCATATACATAAATGAAGTATGCTTATAATTACACTGAAAGGAAAAAAACGAACCTCTATAATAGATAGAAAAATGAACACTAATATTAAAAAAATGGTTCGTTTTTTTTCGTTCACAGTGTATATGACACTTCATTTACATATTACAACTATATATTTTAAGACATATCAAAAATAAAAATACATATATGTATGGCTTTTCCCTTATGCTTCTCGTTGTTTTCAGGTTGGACATGCAACGATAATCAACTGTTGATTTATTGTTTCATATCCCACTTGAATAAATCAACTGTTGATTTTCAGTTGATTATTGGTTGTATTATCGTTTGAAAATAGTCGGACATCAACATTGAATTTGCGTTACCAATACAACTATTTAACAACGTAGTTTTAAGGTTGATCAACCAACATTAAATCAACGGTTAATTTTCAGTTGATTATTGGTTGCATAATGGTTGTAAAATAGTCGGTCTTCAATGTTGGATTTGTGTTACCAATTCAACTATTTAACAATGTTGTTTTAAGGTTGATCAACCGACATTAAATCAACGGTTGATTTTCAGTTGATTATTGGTTGCATAATGGTTGTAAAATAGTCGGTCTTCAACGTTGGATTTGCGTTACCAATCCAACTATTTAACAACGTTGTTTTAAGGTTGATCAACCGACATTAAATCAACGGTTGATTTTCAGTTGATTATTGGTTGCAAAATGGTTGTAAAATAGTCATTGGAACAACATATAATAAACGTTGGAAATCAGTTGGAAAAACGTTGAAAATGTGTCTGAAATTCGACATAAAAATATGTTTTTCCAACTCACATATCCAAACGTTTTTAAAACGTTGGAAAACGGTTGGAAAGCTGACCATGACGAAAATCCAACCATTTGACCAAAAATCAACGTAGAATCAATGTCAGTGTGTTACCTGGGTATGTCGTCAAATTCAATTTATTCAGTTAATAATCTGAAAATATTGACTTAATACTTAAATATAATATATAATTATAGTATTTCAATTAAAAATATTAATAATAAAGTCAATTTTTATTTGGGTTCATGTGTCCTTAACTGGATTCCGTATAATTCACCTAAACACATTTAATTTGATTATTCATCAAATTAATACATTGTACACTGTACAAGGTATTACACTTCTACTTCCAAAATTTCTCTTCATTTTGCTTCTTTGTCGTTTAAACTTTAAAAACCATCTTTAAAAAAATGTTGTCTTCAACTTCCTTTCCCTGTATTTTGTGTTATAGTGTGATGAGAATAAAAATCCGCCTTTTAATTCAATAAAACTATATTCAGGAACAAACATTTAAAACTTGACCTTTACTGATACTTAACCTTTCAAAACACCTTGAGTTTGTTTGAATTTATTTGTTTTTGAACTCTGGTTAATGCTTGTCTTTCTGAAAAGTAACACTATAAGGAGAAATTGAAATTGTGTTAGAAACTAAAACAGGTAGCTTCTGAATCAATAATAGTATTTTTTTTTACATTCATGTCTTTCAAAATAAACTTTTTATAGGCAAAAATTTACAAAGTTTCGCTGCCTTCTTAAAGTTGGTTCATTTTCAAACTCTAACATAAAAAGTTTATTTTAAAAGATATCAAACACAAAATTACCCAGAAGTGATTAAGCTATTCTAGTTTCTAAATCACTTTCAAGCTTCTCTTACTTTTGCTTCTAAAAATAGAATAACGAGAATTAAAATGAAAAGCATTTAAATAATGATGAATTTTAAATTTGATTTCAAACTAGAAGGGTAAAGAAAATTACATAAATTCCTCAAAATAAGCTTTTTAAGTTAGTTTTGAAACTGTTTTTGTTAGCTTAAACTAATCGTTTTGTCAAACTTCCTTGTGAAAAAAGCTTATTTTGAAAAATATCATCATTAAAATGATCTAGATGTCAATTGGCATTGCCAATTACAATGAAAACCGTTTCAAACGAATAACACGAAAAATCGGATAACACAATTTATATTTTTCTGTCCGGTTTGTTGGAATAGCAAACATATTCTTTTAACACAAAATTCGGTTAATAAAATATATTCAGGTTCCTTCCACCCTGTATTTTAAAATAAAAGATAAGAAATTCCTTCTTCTGACCTACAAACAAATATAACAAAAGGGAAGAGCATTGGTGTGGGTGGGATGCATGCCATACAAAAGATGCACCTCATTTAACTAATATTATAACCCCGGGATGTAAATAGAAATGTGATTCGACTTTATTCAGGTTCTGTACATTTTAGTTTCTTCGTAGTTCATTTTCGATGTTGTTCAGTTTCTATTTTAATCAGTTTCGATACTGTTCAGTTTCTTTGCTATTCAGTTTCGAGGCTGTTCAGTTTCTGTGTTATTCAAGTGTAACAAAAAATTTCGGTGTAATTCAGTTTCTTTGCTGTTCAGTTTCGATTTTATTCAGATTCGACTATATTCATTTTCTTGGTTGTTCTTGTTCGGTTTACTTCCTTTCGTCCTTATTCTGGTTCGAGGTAGTTCAGTTTCGTTGTTATTCAGGCAACCTGAAAATTTGAACTTTATGACAATGCAACTGGTGAAAAATGGAAGACACATGGCCCCGCCCATTCACTATCACAGCCAGGGGCCAAGTAGGTTCCATTTTTCACAACTTTAATTGTTAAAAAGTTTAATTTTACACCCAGTGGAAATTTGACACCAAGTGGAAACAAGGCCTTAAAATGAAAATGATTCATATTGAAAAGACACGTTTTTAATTAACAGATAAACCTTTATTTTAAATTTTGGACATAAAACAAGAAAAGTGAATGTTTATAAAAAGTATTTTCACAATGAAATAACTTTTGTCTGAGATCCCGGCAACACAATTAGGAATTTTAAACATGTGAAAGAGGGAGAACTTTTTATATTTGAAAATAAATTTAGGATGAACAAACTAACTTTTAAAGAATAAAATTGTTACAGCCATGTGAAAACTAAAATATTAAAAACATATTTAGAAAAATTTGGAAAGCACCCTCTAAAAATGTCCACAACTTATCAATTATTATTTATTCATAAATAAATTTAATTACAATTGACAAAATTTGTCACATTCGGATGATACTGATACTGCTTGATACCACAAGCTGTGTTTTTTGCATGCACGTTTTGTTTTATGTGCAAAATTTAAAATATAGATTTATTTATTAGATCTAATTAAAAATTTATCTTTTTATTTTGAATCATTTTTCCTTTCAAAGAGAAAAAAGTTCTCTCAGACTCGCACTTCTTTCAAAGATATGTTTACATGCCCTAATTTACCGGCAGTTGAAATAAAAAAAAATTGCAATTGGTATGAAAAGTTTATTTTAAACAAAATTAAAATGCTTATTACTGTGTGATTCGTTTGCTATTCCATTGTCAGTTTCTTTTCAAAGATGTAGATGACACGCAAAGTTAAAGCCAGGATGGTGGGAAATGATTTTTTTTAATCACATTTTTTGATTTAAATTGGATTTTTTTTATTTAAATCAAGTAATTTTTTAAGACCTGCAATTATTTTGAAACTTTTAGTTTAGACTAACTCCAAAAAGAAAAAAGTGGTTTACCTCCCCTCAAATTTTTCTTTCATTTCTTTCTCACATCACTGATTAAAGGCGTTTACCGCCATTGCTTAAAGTAGTGCAGAGATTCGCAGCAGGCTACAGATTAGTCTGGGCTGCTCAGATTTCTACCACATAATGGCACAGATACACATATACCCCCCTCCCAAACAAACACACATGACCACCACACCACACAAACACCACCATCACACACAACACATACCACACATGCCACAACACACACACGCACACACGCACGCACGCACGCACGCACGCACGCACGCACGCACGCACGCACGCACGCACGCACGCACGCACGCACGCACGCACGCACGCACGCACGCACGCACGCACGCACGCACGCACGCACGCACGCACGCACGCACGCACGCACGCACGCACGCACGCACGCACGCACGCACGCACGCACGCACGCACGCACGCACGCACGCACGCACGCACGCACGCACGCACGCACGCACGCACGCACGCACGCACGCACGCACGCACGCACGCACGCACGCACGCACGCACGCACGCACGCACGCACGCACGCACGCACGCACGCACGCACGCACGCACGCACGCGCACCCGTGCGCACCCGTGCGCACAATCGCGCACAATCGCGCACAATCGCGCACAATCGCGCGCAATTGCGCACAATCGCGCGCAATCGCACACAATCGCACACAATCGCACACAATCGCACACAATCGCACACAATCGCACACAATCGCACACAATCGCACACAATCGCACACAATCGCACTCGCACACTCGCACACAATCGCACTCGCACACTCGCACACAATCGCACTCGCAAACTCGCACACAATCGCACTCGCACACTCGCACACTCGCACACTCGCACACTCGCACACTCGCACACTCGCACACTCGCACACTCGCACACTCGCACACTCGCACACTCGCACACTCGCACACTCGCACACTCGCACACTCGCACACTCGCACACTCGCACACTCGCACACTCGCACACTCGCACACTCGCACACTCGCACACTCGCACACTCGCACACTCGCACACTCGCACAATCGCACAATCGCACAATCGCACAATCGCACAATCGCACAATCACACACACAATCACACAATCACACACACAATCACACACAATCACACACAATCACACACAATCACACACAATCACACACAATCACACACACAATCACACACACACACAATCACACATAATCACACACACACAATCACACACAATCACACACAATCACACACAATCACACACAATCACACACAATCACACACAATCACACACAATCACACACAATCACACACAATCACACACAATCACACACAATCACACACAATCACACACAATCACACACATGCAATCACACACACACACAATCACACACAATCACACACAATCACACACACACGCAATCACAAACACACACAATCACACACACACACACAATCACACACAATCGCACACACACAATCACACACAATCACACACAATCACACACAATCACACACAATCACACACACACGCAATCACAAACACACACAATCACACACACGCAATCACAAACACACACACACACACGCAATCACAAACACACACACACACACAATCACACACACAATCACAAACACGCAAACACGCACACACGCAACCACGCAACCACGTAACCACGCAACCATGCAACCACGCAACCACGCAACCACGCAACCACGCAACCACGCAACCACGCAACCATGCAACCATGCAACCACGCAATCACGCAATCACACACACACGCAATCACAAACACACACAATCACACACACACAATCACACACAATCACACACAATCACACACAATCACACACAATCACACACACACGCAATCACACACACACGCAATCACAAACACACGCAATCACAAACACACACACACACGCAATCACAAACACACACACACACGCAATCACACACACAATCACAAACACGCAAACACGCACACACGCAACCACGCAACCACGTAACCACGCAACCACGCAACCACGCAACCACGCAACCACGCAACCACGCAACCACGCAACCACGCAACCACGCAACCACGCAACCACGCAACCACGCAACCACGCAACCACGCAATCACGCAATCACACACACGCAATCACGCAATCACACACACACACACGCAATCACACACACACAATCACACACACACACAATCAAAAACACACACACAGAATCACACACACACACACAAACAATCACACACACACACACAATCACACACACACAATCACACACACACAATCACACACAATCACACACACACACAATCACACACACACACACACACACACACAATCACACACACACACACACACAATCACACACACACACACAATCACACACACACACACAATCACACACACACACACACAATCACACACACACACAATCACACACACACAATCACACACACAAACACACACACACAATCACACACACACAATCACACACACACACAATCACACACACACACACAATCACACACACAATCACACACACACACAATCACACTCACACACACACACACAATCACACTCACACACACACACAATCACACTCACACACACACACACACACACACACACAATCACACTCACACACACACACAATCACACACACACACAATCACACACACACACACACACACACACAATCACACACACACACAATCACACACACACACACACAATCACACACACACAATCACACACACACACACAATCACACAATCACACACACACACACACACACACACACAATCACACACACACACACACACACACACACACACACACACAATCACACACACACATACACAATCACACACACACACACACACAATCACACAATCACACACACACAATCACACAATCACACAAACACACACACACACACAATCACACACACACACACACAATCACACACACACACACAATCACACACACACACAATCACACACACACACACACACAATCACACACACACACAATCACACACACACAATCACACAAACACAATCACACAATCACACACACAATCACACACACACAATCACACACACACAATCACACAATCACACAATCACACAATCACACAATCGCACAATCACACAATCACACAATCACACAATCACACAATCACACACACACAATCACACACACACAATCACACACACAATCACACACGCACACAATAACACACACACAATCACACACAATCACACTCACACACACACAATCACACACAATCACTTTTACACACACAATCACACTTACACACACAATCACACACACACACACACAATCACACACACACAATCACACACACACACACACACAATCACACACACACACACACAATCACACACACACAAACACAATCACACACACACAATCACACACGCACACACGCAACCACGCAACCACGTAACCACGCAACCATGCAACCACGCAACCACGCAACCACGCAACCACGCAACCATGCAACCACGCAATCACGCAATCACACACACACGCAATCACAAACACACACAATCACACACACACAATCACACACAATCACACACACACAATCACACACAATCACACACAATCACACACAATCACACACAATCACACACAATCACACACAATCACACACACACGCAATCACAAACACACACAATCACACACACACGCAATCACAAACACACACACACACGCAATCACAAACACACACACACACGCAATCACACACACAATCACAAACACGCAAACACGCACACACGCAACCATGCAACCACGTAACCACGCAACCACGCAACCACGCAACCACGCAACCACGCAACCACGCAACCACGCAACCACGCAACCACGCAACCACGCAACCACGCAACCACGCAACCACGCAACCACGCAACCACGCAACCACGCAACCACGCAATCACGCAATCACACACACGCAATCACGCAATCACACACACACACACACGCAATCACACACACACAATCACACACACACACAATCACACACACACACACACAATCACACACACACACACAAACAATCACACACACACACACAATCACACACACACAATCACACACACACAATCACACACAATCACACACACACACAATCACACACACACACACAATCACACACACACACACACACAATCACACACACACACACAATCACACACACACACACAATCACACACACACACACACAATCACACACACACACAATCACACACACACAATCACACACACAAACACACACACACACAATCACACACACAATCACACACACACAATCACACACACACACACAATCACACACACACACACACAATCACACACACAATCACACACACACACAATCACACTCACACACACACACACAATCACACTCACACACACACAATCACACTCACACACACACACACACACACACACACACAATCACACACACACACACACAATCACACACACACACAATCACACACACACACACACACACACACACAATCACACACACACACAATCACACACACACACACAATCACACACACACACAATCACACACACACACACAATCACACAATCACACACACACACACACACAATCACACACACACACACACACACACAATCACACACACACATACACAATCACACACACACAATCACACACACACACACACAATCACACAATCACACACACACAATCACACAATCACACAAACACACACACACACACACACAATCACACACACACACACACAATCACACACACACACACAATCACACACACACACAATCACACACACACACACAATCACACACACACACACAATCACACACACACAATCACACAAACACAATCACACAATCACACACACACAATCACACACACACAATCACACACACACAATCACACAATCACACAATCACACAATCGCACAATCACACAATCACACAATCACACAATCACACAATCACACACACACAATCACACAATCACACACACACAATCACACACACACAATCACACACACAATCACACACGCACACAATAACACACACACAATCACACACAATCACACTCACACACACACAATCACACACAATCACACACAATCACTTTTACACACACAATCACACTTACACACACAATCACACACACACACACAATCACACACACACAATCACACACACAATCACACACACACACACAATCACACACACAATCACACACATACAATCACACTCACACACACACACACACACACACACACACACACACACACACACACACACAATCACACACACACACACACAATCACACACAAACACACATACAATCACACACACACAAACACAACCACACACACCCACACACACAATCACACACACACACACACACACACAATCACACACACACACACAATCACACACACACACAATCACACACACACACACACAATCACACACACACACACACAATCACACACACACAAACACAATCACACACACACAATCACACACACACACACACAATCACACACACACAATCACACACACACAAACAATCACACACACACACACACACACACACACACACAATCACACACACAATCACACAATCACACACACACACACACACAATCACACAATCACACACACACACAATCACACACACACACACAATCACACACACACACAATCACACACACACAATCACACACACACACACAATCACACACACACACAATCACACACACACAATCACACACAGGCACACAATCACACACACACACACACAATCACACACACACACACACACAATCACACACACACACACAATCACACACACACACACAATCACACACACACACACACAATCACACACACACACAATCACACACACACAATCACACACACAAACACACACACACACAATCACACACACAATCACACACACACAATCACACACACACACACAATCACACACACACACACAATCACACACACAATCACACACACACACACAATCACACTCACACACACACACACAATCACACTCACACACACACACAATCACACTCACACACACACACACACACACACACAATCACACTCACACACACACACAATCACACACACACACAATCACACACACACACACACACACACACAATCACACACACACAATCACACACACACACACAATCACACACACACACAATCACACACACACACACAATCACACAATCACACACACACACACACAATCACACACACACACACACACACACACACACACACACACAATCACACACACACATACACAATCACACACACACAATCACACACACACACACACAATCACACAATCACACACACACAATCACACAATCACACAAACACACACACACACACACAATCACACACACACACACACACAATCACACACACACACACAATCACACACACACACAATCACACACACACACACACAATCACACACACACACAATCACACACACACAATCACACAAACACAATCACACAATCACACACACACAATCACACACACACAATCACACACACACAATCACACAATCACACAATCACACAATCACACAATCGCACAATCACACAATCACACAATCACACAATCACACAATCACACACACACAATCACACAATCACACACACACAATCACACACACACAATCACACACACAATCACACACGCACACAATAACACACACACAATCACACACAATCACACTCACACACACACAATCACACACAATCACACACAATCACTTTTACACACACAATCACACTTACACACACAATCACACACACACACACACAATCACACACACACAATCACACACACAATCACACACACACACAATCACACACACAATCACACACATACAATCACACTCACACACACACACACACACACACACACACACAATCACACACACACACACACAATCACACACAAACACACATACAATCACACACACACAAACACAACCACACACACCCACACACACAATCACACACACACACACACACAATCACACACACACACACACAATCACACACACACACAATCACACACACACACACACAATCACACACACACACACACAATCACACACACACAAACACAATCACACACACACAATCACACACACACACACACAATCACACACACACACAATCACACACACACAAACAATCACACACACACACACACACACACACACACACACAATCACACACACAATCACACAATCACACACACACACAATCACACAATCACACACACACACAATCACACACACACACACAATCACACACACACACAATCACACACACACAATCACACACAGGCACACAATCACACACACACACACACAATCAAACACACACACACACACACAATCACACACACACACACAATCACACACACACACACAATCACACACACACACAATCACACACACACACACAATCACACACACACACAATCACACACACACAATCACACAAACACAATCACACAATCACACACACACAATCACACACACACAATCACACACACACAATCACACAATCACACAATCACACAATCGCACAATCACACAATCACACAATCACACAATCACACAATCACACACACACAATCACACAATCACACACACACAATCACACACACACAATCACACACACAATCACACACGCACACAATAACACACACACAATCACACACAATCACACTCACACACACACAATCACACACAATCACACACAATCACTTTTACACACACAATCACACTTACACACACAATCACACACACACACACAATCACACACACACAATCACACACACAATCACACACACACACACAATCACACACACAATCACACACATACAATCACACTCACACACACACACACACACACACACACACACACACACACACACACACACACAATCACACACACACACACAATCACACACAAACACACATACAATCACACACACACAAACACAACCACACACACCCACACACACAATCACACACACACACACACACAATCACACACACACACACACAATCACACACACACACAATCACACACACACACAATCACAATTCACACACACACACACACACAATCACACACACACAAACACAATCACACACACACAATCACACACACACACACACAATCACACACACACACAATCACACACACACAAACAATCACACACACACACACACACACACACACACACACAATCACACACACAATCACACAATCACACACACACACACACAATCACACAATCACACACACACACAATCACACACACACACACACAATCACACACACACACAATCACACACACACAATACACACACACACACACAATCACACACACACACAATCACACACACACAATCACACACAGCACACAATCACACACACACACACACAATCACACACACACACACACACAATCACACACACACACAATCACACACACACACACAATCACACACACACACACACAATCACACACACACACAATCACACACACACAATCACACACACACACAATCACAGACACAATCACACACACACAATCACACAATCACACACACACACACAATCACACACACACACAATCACACACACACAATCACACACACACTCACACACACAATCACACACACACTCACACACACAATCACACACACACACAATCACACACACACACACAATCACAACACACACACACAATCACACACACAATCACACACACAATCACACACACAATCACACACACAATCACACACACAATCACAATCACACACACACATCACAATCACACATACAATCACACACACAATCACAATCACACACACAATCACACACACAATCACACACACAATCACAATCAACACACACAATCAACACACACAATCACGCACACAATCACAATCACACACACAATCACACACACAATCACACACACAATCACACACACACACACACAATCACACAATCACACACACACACACAATCACACACACACACACACACAATCACACACACACACACAATCACACACACACACAATCACACACACACACAATCACACACACACAATCACACACACACTCACACACAATCACACACACACACACAATCACACACACACACACAATCACACACACACACAATCATACACACACACACACACACACAATCACACACACAATCACACACATAATCACAATCACGACACACAATCACACACACAATCACGATCACACACACAATCACACACACAATCACACACACACAATCACACACACACAATCACACACACACACAGTCACAATCACATACACAATCGCACACACACACAATCACACACAATCACACACACAATCACAATCACACACACAATCACACACACACACACAATCACACAATCACACACACACACAATCACAACACACAACAATCACACACACACACAATCACACACACACACACAATCACACACACACAATCACACACACAATCACACACACATCACAATCACACACACAATCACACACACAATCACAGACACATCACAATCACACACACAATCACACACACAATCACACACACAATCACAATCAACACACAATCACAAACACAATCACAATCACACACACATTCACACACACAATCACAATCACACAACACAATCACACACACAATCACAATCACACACACAATCACACACAATCACAATCACACACACAATCACACACACAATCACAATCACACACACAATCACACACACAATCACAATCACACACACAATCACACACAATCACAATCACACACACAATCACACACACAATCACAATCACACACACAATCACACACACACAATCACAATCACACACAATCACAATCACACACAATCACACACACAATCACAATCACACACACAATCACAATCACACACACAATCACAATCACACACACAATCACAATTACACACACAATCACACACACAATCACACAGACTATCACAATCACAATCACACACACAATCACAATCACATCACAATCACACACACAATCACAATCACACACACAATCACAATCACAATCACAATCACACATACAATCACAATCACAATCACACACACAATCACAATCACAATCACACATACAATCACAATCACAATCACACATACAATCACAATCACAATCACACACACAATCACAATCACAATCACACACACACAATCACACACACACACACACAATCACACACACAAACACACACACACACAATCACACACACACACACAATCACACACACACACACATACATCACACACACACACAATCACACACACACACAATCACACACACAACACAATCACACACACACACAATCACACACACACACACACAATCACACACACACACACACACAATCACACACACACACACACAATCACACACACACACACAATCACACACACAATCACACAATCACACACACAATCACAATCACACACACAATCACAATCACAATCACACACACAATCACACACACAATCACACACACATCACAATCACACACACAATCACAATCACACACACAATCACAATCACACACACAATCACAATCACACACACAATCACAATCACACACACAATTACACACACAATCACACAATCACACACACAATCACAATCACACACACAATCACAATCACAATCACACACACAATCACACACACAATCACACACACAATCACACACACAATCACAATCACACACACAATCACAATCACACACACAATCACACACACAATCACAATCACACAAACACATCACAATCACACACACAACATCACACACACACAATCACACACAATCACACACACACACACAATCACACAATCACACACACACACAATCACACACACACAAACAATCACACACACACACACAATCACACACACACACACACAATCACACACACACACACAATCACACACACTCACACACACAATCACACACACACTCACACACACAATCACACACACACACAATCACACACACACACACACACACACAATCACACACACACACACAATCAACACACACACAGCACAATCACACACACAATGCACACACACAATCGCAATCACACACACAATCACACACACAAACACGATCACACACACACAATCACACACACACACAATCACACACACAAACAATCACACACACAATCACAATCACACACACAATCACACACACACACAATCACACACAATCACACACACAATCACCATCACACACACAATCACAATCACACACACAATCACACACACAATCACACACAATCACACACACAATCACACACACAATCACACACACACACAATCACACACACACACACAATCACACAATCACACACACACACAATCACACACACACACAATCACACACACACAATCACACACACTCACACACAAACAATCACACACACACAATCACAATCACACACACACACACACAATCACACACACAAATCACACACACACAATCACACAATCACACAAACACACACAATCACACACACACACACACACAATCACACACACACTCAATCACACACACAAACAATCACACACACACACACAATTCACACACACACACACAATCACACACACAATCACAAACACACACAATCACAATCACACACACAATCACACACACAATCACAGACACAATCACAATCACACCATCACAATCACACACACAATCACAAATCACACACACAATCACAAACACAATCACAATCACACACACATTCACACACACACAATCACAAACACACACACAATCACACACACAATCACAATCACACACACAATCACACACACAATCACAATCACACACACAATCACAACACACAATCACAATCACACACACAATCACACACACAATCACACACACAATCACAATCACTACAACACAATCACACACACAATCACAATCACAACACACAATCACAATCACACACACAATCACAATCACACACAATCACACACACAATCACAATTACACACACAATCACAATCACACACACACAATCACACACACAATCACAATCACACACACAATCACAATCACACACACAATCACACACACAATCACACACACAATCACAATCACAATCACACACACAATCACGATTACATCACAATCACAATCACAATCACACACACAATCACAATCACAATCACAATCACACACACAATCACAATCACAATCACACACACAATCACAATCACAATCACACACACAATCACAATCACAACACAATCACACACACAATCACATCACAATCACAATCACACACACACACACAATCACACACACACCACACACACAATCACACACACAAACACACACACACACACACAATCACACACACACACATCACACACACACACATACAATCACACACACACAATCACACACACACACACAATCACACACACACACAATCACACACACACACACAATCACACACACACACACATCACACCACACACACACAATCACACACACACACACAATCACACACACACACACAATCACACACAATCACACACACACACACAATCACACACACACACACTCACACACTACACACAAACACAATCACACACACACACACACACAAACACAATCACACACACACACACACAATCACACACACACACACACAATCACACACACACTACACACACACACAATCACACACACACACACACACACACAATCACACAATCACACACACACAATCACACACACACACAATCACACACACACACACACAATCACACACACACACAATCACACACACACACAATTACACACACACACACAATCACACACACACACACACAATCACACACACACACACAATCACACACACACACACACACAATCACACACACACACACACAATCACACACACACACACACTCACACACACACACACAATCACACACACACACACTCACACACACACACACAAAAACAATCACCCACACACACACACAACACAATCACTCACACACACACACAATCACACACACACACACAATCACACACACACACACACACAATCACACACACAATCACACAATCACACAAACAATCACAATCACACACACAATCACAATCACAATCACACACAATCACACACACAATCACACACACAATCACACACACAATCACACACACAATCACAATCACACACACAATCACAATCACACACACAATCACAATCACACACACAATCACAATCACACACACAATCACAATCACACACACAATCACACACACAATCACACAATCACACACGACAATCACAATCACACACACAATCACAACACACAATCACACACACATCACACACACAATCACACACACAATCACACACACAATCACAATCACACACACAATCACAATCACACACACAATCACACACACAATCACAATCACACACAATCACAATCACACACACAATCACACACACACACAATCACACACACAATTCACACACACACACAATCACACAATCACACACACACACAATCACACACACACACAAACAATCACACACACACACACACAATCACACACACACACACCAATCACACACACAATCACACACACACTCACACACACAATCACACACACACTCACACACACAATCACACACACACACACAATCACACACACACACACAAACACAATCACACACACACACACACGCAATCACACACACACACACACAATCACACACACAATCACACACACAATCACAATCACACACAATCACACACACAAACACAGATCACACACACACAATCACACACACACACAATCACACACACAACAATCACACACACAATCACAATCACACACACAATCACACACACACACAATCACACACAATCACAACACCAATCACACACACATTCACCATCACACACACAATCACAATCACACAACAATCACACACACAATCACACACACATTCACACACACAATCACACACACAATCACACACACACAATCACACACACACACACAATCACACAATCACACACACACACAATCACACACACACACACACAATCACACAACACACACACACACAATCACACACACACTCACACACACACACTCACACACACAATCACACACACACACAATCACACACACGACACACAATCACACACACACACACAATCACACACACACACACACACACACACAATCACACACACAATCACACACACAATCACAATCACACACACGATCACACACACAAACACGATCACACACACGATCACACACACACAATCACACACACACACACAATCACACACACAAACAATCACACACACACAATCACAATCACACACACACACACAATCACACACACAATCACACACACCAATCACACACACAATCACACACACAATCACACACAATCACACACACAATCACACACACAATCACACACACAATCACACACACACATCACACACACACACACAATCACACAATCACACACACACACAATCACACACACACACACAATCACACACACACACACACACAATCACACACAATCACAATCACACACACAATCACAAACACAATCAAATCACACACACATTCACACACACAATCACAAACACACACACAATCACACACAATCACAATCACACACACAATCACACACACAATCACAATCACACACACAATCACACACACAATCACAATCACACACACAATCACACACACAATCACAATCACACACACAATCACACACACAATCACAATCACACACACAATCACAATCACACACACAATCACAATCACACACACAATCACAATCACACACACAATCACACACACAATCACAATCACACACACAATCACAATCACACACACAATCACACACACAATCACAATCACAAATCACACACACAATCACGAATTACAATCACAATCACAATCACAATCACAATCACACACACAATCACAATCACAATCACACACACAATCACAATCACAATCACACACACAATCACAATCACAATCACAATCACAATCACACACACAATCACACACACACTCACACACACAATCACAATCACACACACAATCACACACACAATCACAGACACAATCACATCACACACACAATCACACACACAATCACAATCACACACACAATCACAAACACAATCACAATCACACACACATTCACACACACAATCACAAACACACACACAATCACACACACAATCACAATCACACACACAATCACACACACAATCACATCACACAAACAATCACACACACAATCACAATCACACCACAATCACAATCACACACATTCCAGACACAATCACAATCACACACACAATCACACACACAATCACAATCACACACACAATCACAACACAATCACAATCACACACACATTCACACACCACAATCACAACACACACACAATCACACACACAATCACAATCACACACACAATCACACACACAATCACAATCACACACACAATCACACACACAATCACAATCACACACACACACACAATCACACACACACACACAATCACACACACACATACAATCACACACACACACAATCACACACACACACACACAATCACACACACACACAATCACACACACACACACACAATCACACACAATCACACACACACACACACAATCACACACACACACACTCACACACACACACACACAAACACAATCACACACACACACACAAACACAATCACACACACACACACAATCACACACACACACACAATCACACACACACACAATCACACACACACACACACACACACAATCACACACAATCACACAATCACACACACACACAATCACACACACACACAATCACACACACACACAATCACACACACACACACAATCACACACACACACACACACAATCACACACACACACACACAATCACACACACACACACACACACAATCACACACACACACACACACACACACTCAATCACACACACACAATCACACAATCACACACACACACAATCACACAAACACACACACACAATCACACACACACACACAATCACACACACATCACAATCACAATCACACACACAATCACAATCACAATCACACACACAATCACAATCACAATCACAATCACAATCACACACACAATCACACACACAATCACACACACAATCACAATCACACACACAATCACACACACAATCACAGACACCAATCACAATCACACACACAATCACACACACAATCACAATCACACACACAATCACAAACACAATCACATCACACACATTCACACACACAATCACAAACACACACACAATCACACACACAATCACAATCACACACACAATCACACACACAATCACAATCACACACACAATCACACACACAATCACAATCAACACACACAATCACAGACACAATCACAATCACACACACAATCACACACACAATCACAATCACACACACAATCACAAACACAATCACGCACACATTCACACACACAATCACAAACACACACACAATCACACACACAATCACAATCACACACACAATCACACACACAATCACAATCACACACACAATCACACACACAATCACAATCACACACACACACACAATCACACACACACACAATCACACACACACACAAACAATCACACACACACACATCACACACACACACACAAACAACACACACACACAATCACAACACACACACAACAATCACACACTATCACACACACACACACAATCACACACACACACACTCACACACACACACACACAAACACAATCACACACACAATCACATACACAATCACACACACACACAATCACACACACAATCACAATCACACACACAATCACAAACACAATCACAATCACACACACAATCACACACACAATCACAACACACACACAATCACACACACAATCACACACACACACCATCACACACACAATCACAACACACACACAATCACACACACAATCACAATCACACACACAATCACAGACACAATCACAATCACACACACAATCACACACACAATCCACACAACTCACACAACACAAACACAATCACAATCACGCACACATTCACACACACAATCACAAACACACACACAATCACACACACAATCACAATCACACACACAATCCACACACACCAATCACAAACACACACACAATCACACACACAATCACAAGCACACACACCACAACACAATCACACACAACACACAATCACACACACACACAAACAATCACACACACACACAATCACACACACACACACACAATCAACACACACACAATCACACACACACACACACAATCACACACAATCACACACACACACACAATCACACACACAACACACACACACACACACACAGATCACAATCACAATCACACACACACACACACACAAACACAATCACACACACACTCACAATCACACACACACACACAATCACACACACATCACAATCACACACACACACACACACACACAATCCACACAATCACACAATCACAATCACACACACAATCACACACACACACAATCACACACACACACAATCACACACACACACACAATCACACACACACACACACACAATCACACACACACATCACACACAATCACACACACACACACTCAGCACAATCACACACACCATCACACACAACACACATCACACATCACACACACAC